>CAJQZN010041887.1:59125-72850 GCA_907164685.1 Colias eurytheme | reverse complement strand
GAAAACGTAAATATGTACCACGGGCGAAGCCGGGGCGGACTGCTAGTTTATTATAGTTCTGTGTTTCAATTAATCTCATTGATAGCACAGAAATAAACCACATAATTCGCACAGATAATCAGGACACCTTATTTCGAGTTGAGCAATCTATGATACAATAAAAATCATACGTCTGGTCTACATTTTATGTCTTATGATCTTCTCAGTATTTCTTTCCTTGTGTACTTTATAATTTGGGATATTTAAGATAATTTCAAAACGCTTTTAAATTATTAACACGCTTGTATAAGCTTCACCTATATTTGTGCCTGAATTTTTTATATAACCGCTACTTGGCTCTATTTTAGTCCATTTCAAATGGACAGATTTAATTCTATCACTTATCTAGGATCGGTGACAATACTATTATTTGGGGAGTTTATCTCATCTAAACATGTTTTAAAGTTCTTTACATTATATTTTTTATTTGCCACTATATGTTATGTTCATAATTTTATTCGGTCTGTCAGTCTACAACTCTACATACAGAAGGATTGCAAGTGGCACTCAATTTACATGGTTGGATGGTTTCGCACATCAAATCAACTGAATCTATTGCTATCCTCCATGCATGAAAATCATGAGTTTATTAGTTCTACATCTCTTTTATATGTAGAGAGTTAAAAAGGATCATAAAATTTGGGTGAACAAAAATAAAGTTATTATAGAAAAATAACTTTGGTTACATTTTATCGCTTTCGCATTCCGACGTTGGCGGATTTAAAAAACAGATTAAAATGTTGCCTATGTTTTTCGGTAAAGACGCAATTTTCTCCTCATAAAATATTGTTTTAACCAGCCAAATATTTTTTTGTTTAATCGTAATACGTAAGTAAGTTATTAAGTTAATTGTTTTCGCAATATTATTTTTACTACTAGTAGGTATATAATTTTACTTGCCTGTCGTAATCCTACAATTCTGACGCGTCAAACCTATTCCTTTTTACCTGTAACTAACACATTGCGATGTTGATGCGACTTTCACTTGCGGAATGCGAGTGCCAAAAGTGCGTGCCATCCTCTGTCACTTTGCATCAGTACATAAATAGTTATATTTACCTGTCGTAATCCTACAATTCTGACGCGTCAAACCTATATAGTGTACCTATGTAACACTTACCTATCATAATCATACAGATCTCTATGCGGGTCCTGTGACTTCGGCTTGCGGATGACGAACGCGCCGGCCGCACCGTCCGCGCGCTGCATGCCCGAGTGCGAGTGCCAGAAGTGCGTGCCCGCTTCTGATGCGTTGAATTGGTACCTATAGAAATGTTTATCATGTCATAAATATGTTCTTCTGTATATTTTGACGTGATAACGTTTTAAAATCGTTTAGACGGGTGACATGTTCAGAAACTTGTGTCACACCAAAACCTCACGAGCGCGATCGCAGGTATAACGAGAGAGAAACGGACCGATCTCCCGTCTCATTTCGAGCGCTGCCACCAATAAGACGTTATCACGTAGGTAAACATCTCGATCGTAAACCTACTTTATAAACAATCAATTTTTTTTTCACCAGGAAAACATGCTGAAGCAAGATGTGATATTCAAGAACCGTAACTTCGATGATTTGTACGTATATCGAGCGGGAGTAATAGAAGAGCGTGCCCGCTTCTGACGTGATGAATTTGAACATGCGAAGTTGAATTTTCCAATCCCGCCTTAAAGGTAACATAATCTTAATATGTATGTAAATATACAGAAATTAATAAATGACGATATAATTCCCCTAAATTCTTCACCATCCATCCATCTATCACCATCGTGGAAAACGTGTAAAAAACAGTGAGAATAAGCAGCATATCGAAAAAGCAAAGACGAGATGAGTGTTAAAGTTATAAAAACAATACCTCTAAACTAAACCTCCAATAAAAAAATACTAAAATTTAAAACCATAAAAATCATACCTAAAAGTAGTTTCCGGCATAATCGGGCATTGCGTGATATAAGGTGTCCCATCCATGTAAGGTGTACCTCTTTGGTGCTGACCGTGCCAATGTACCGTGGTTCCTTCTGTCATTAGATCGTTCTCAACATCTACTATAATACGGTCGTGCTGACATACCTATGAAAAGATTCAAAAATAATCAGAGAAGTTGTAAGGAGTTATCCCTTTAGCTAAATTTATAAAACTATTATCAAAAGTATTCGTGCGTAATGATAATGAATCGTCTTGATGAAAGTAAACCTTAAATAATTTGGAAAATCCAAAAGTGCACGCCTCATAATTTTTTTTAATAAATATTTATTAATTATTATTTTTGTTTATTTAATAACAATTAAACCACATCGAATCAGACCCTGAAAAATGAAAGGGTTCTATTCCTGAGCATACTCAAGCGTAAGATAAAAAAAAAGACTCGATTAGTAAAGTATTTCGGTCGCTATCGTGTTAACAAGAAAAAGGATCCGCACATACAGACACACGGACGTCTAAGACAGAACTTCTTTAAACTGTTTTTTAACTAGTTTAAATAACAAAAATGACATCAAAAATATCATGAACGTTAAAAATATTGTTTTTTCTTTATATGTGTGTGTATGTATTATCTTACAAGTGCAATGTATGATACATAAAGACATTTTAAGTTTGAAAAATCAGATGTTTTGCGCGAAGTGACAGTAAGTAGTACCCACCTCAACGCTTCGCTTATGAGGCGTGCAATAAATACGAAAAACAGAAACAAAATTTTTATTTTTCTTTTGTCAAAAAGTGTAGAAATGCTAATATTATGTAGTTTTATATACGTGTTGTTTGCAACGCACTTGAATTTGAACAATGGACGATAAAAATTATAAAAAAAAATTTTCATTTTGAATATTCACTCGTCAGGATGATACTGTGAATCAATTAAAAGTTATTTTTATTCAGATTTCAAATTAAATATAATTATCTCATTTAATAATCATTTATCATTAAGAAGCACATATTTTACATATTAAAAGACTCATAAGCTTCTTCTTGTACTCTATATCTCGATTCTCAATTTACCGGGATCATTACACTATGCGTCATCATCAATCATCATCATCATCAATACATATAATAAATCAATACATATAATAAAATTCTAGAAAAGTGGTGTCTGTACAATGAAAATATGTAAAAAAAAATTAGCAGGGGTTATTACTAAATCGATCCCAAACCCAAAACTGTTGTTAAAATTTTTTTTGTCTGTTTGTCTGTTTGTCTGTATGTTTGAACACGCTAATCTCAGAAACGGCTTATCCGATTTAGATGCGGTTTTCACTAATATATTATGGTAAGCTTCATTTAACATTTAGTGTTTATTTCATGTCAATCGGTTCATAAATAAAAAAGTTATGACCATTTAAGTAATCACAGCGAACATTTGCTAAGGCATTCTATACATGAACTAGCTTTCCGCCTGCGGCTTCGCCCGCGTTTTAAAAAAAAAACCCGCATAGTTCCCGTTCCCGTGGGATTTCCGGGATAAAACCTAGCCTATGTCACTCAGAAATGATGTAGCTTTCCAACAGTGAAAGAATTTTTCAAATCTGCCAAGTAGTTTCGGAGCCTATTCAATTCATACAAACAAACAAACAAACAAAAAATCAAACCTTTCCTCTTTATAATATTTGTATAGATTACTTTATTACGTAAATTATACGCTAAAGTTATTCCTTGACATGTCCAGATGATCATAGTGGGAATGAAAAAAACGAATGTTAGTTGTTAATGTAGGTTGTTAATGTAGGTTATACCCAAGTGATATATCAAATGAAGATAGACGACATGTCAGAAACAATTAGTCAAATTTTATCAAAATCGGTTCATCCATTTATTTGATATAGGGGTAAAAGTGGGAATAAATAAATGAATTTTATCAAATATACTCAAGTGACGTATCTAATGAAAGACATGACGTGTAAAGTACAATAAGACATATTTTATCAAAATTGGTTTATCCATTTATTGGATAAAAGTGGCAATAAAAGTTGTCAAATATACCTAAGTGGTATATCAAATGAAAGGGCATGACCTGACGTGAGAAGTATAATGAGGCATAGGTATTTAATCAAAATCGGTTCATCCATTTAGAGGGGTAAAAGTGGGAATGAAAAAAACGAATGTTGTCTGTTATACCCAAGTGATATATCAAATGAAAAAAAACGACCTGTCAGAAACAACAAGTCAAATTATATCAAAATCGGTGGTCCATCAATTTATTTGATATAGGGGTTAAAGTGGGAATAAATAAATAAATTTTATCAAATATACTCAAGTGACGTATCTAATGAAAGACATGACGTGTAAAGTACAATAAGACATAATATTTTATCAAAATTGGTTCATCCATTTATTGGATATAGGTATAAAAGTGGGAATAAAAGCTGTCAAATAATATACCCAAGTGGCATATCAAATGAAAGGGCATGACCTGACGTGAGAAGTATTTAATGAGGCATATTTAATCAAAATCGGTTCATCTATTTATTGATTTATAGCGGTAAAAGTGGGAATGAATAATCGAATGTGGTCAAATAATATAATCAAGCGGCATATCAAATGACGTGTGAATTACAATTAGTCATGTTTTATCAAAATTGGTTAATCTGTTTATTACATATAGGGCACCTTAGGGGTGATAGTGGGGATAATTAATCCAAATGGAGTATCAAACGAAAGGATATGACATGTACATAATATATAGGTATGATTAGACATGGTTTAGATTAAAATCGGTTCTGCCATTTACTAGGGGTGAAAGGGAAAAGTTGAAAGTCTGTGAAAGTAGAAGGAATATGGGAGCGGGAGAATAACCACATCCTGGAAATTTTGAACTCTTCTGTACCTAAGTTTTATAGCTCAGTTTAGTAATAAATTTTACTAACAGTTCTTTTGTGTTATTATTTAATTTATTTCTTAACTTTATAATAATGTGTAAGTACTTGTAATTTAGTTGTATATGATAGTACGTGTTTCAAGACGTGTTTACTCAATAATTGTGTGTTAAGTAGTAACTACTATGCAGTCACTATTCCACGCGGACGAAGTCGCGGGCACAGCTAGTAAATGAAATATAACCACACTATAACTTTGTACACATAAAAAGCTTTAATTGAGTGAACATTTAAGTCATTATTAACCAGTTCTGCAGTTCTTACTTAAATTTTTTAACACATTTCCTGACAGACTCATTATTTAAATGCACAAAAAGTAAGTTGATATTACTACACACACCATTATGATTATGAATCAAGTTTTTTTTTTTTATTTTAATTTAATAGGTTTTTGTTTTAAACACGATACTGACTATATGAATAGCTATAAATTATTTTATATTTTGATTTTAGGACATGAATCCGTTATCATAACCATTTATATAAATTGTATCAATAAAAACGTCTGCTTTTCCTTTATCTATTTGTTTTTTTCCATAACATACATCAGTTTAATGGCGCGTGTTAGTATACAAAATGACTAACAAAAACTTTGGCGTCAAACGAAGATGAATGTGCCTATTTTAAATGACTTTAAGACGAAAATAATCTTACCTCTATGGCTGGTCCGGGCATTTTCCTATTAACCACAGTAAGTGGCCTGCTCATACCGTCAGCTGGTATACAATCAATTCTATCACAATCTGTTTCATTGTACGGACAATCATAGCACGCTTTGCTCATAGTCTGATACCATTCCAAGTTAAAATGGTAATAGCATATCATTGGCTCCTCCCCTTCTTTGCATTCTCTTAGACAGGGATGTTCACCGCTAATCAATTCTCCTGTAACTTCATCGTATTGCACATGAGCTCTGAATTCATTCTTCTTCACCATATGCCTGGCAGTTGGTACAGTGTTCTTTGGTTCATTATATTGCAGTTTCGGTGCTGCAACTGTTGATGTATTCCTTCTCCTCACTTGGTATTTGAGGTCATTAAAGGACTCATTAGATACGATTGGATAAAGAACTTTAGATGCACTTTCTAATACCTTAGGCGTATTATCGTCAAGGACCTTTATGTCGGGTGATTCTTCAGCAGTTATCTGTTTGGTATCATTTTCTTTTGTGTCTGTATTTCTTGCGCTATCTTCTACAATTTGGTCATTTAACGTTGTTTCTATTACAATATCTGTTGTTGTTTCAATAGGTGATTGTACGACGACTCCTTTTGCATCTGAAACAAATGTTTTAATTTGATTAAATATCTTAACAAATCATTTAGTGTAAATTTATACACCTGTGGAACTGGTGTTGGAGGTTTTATTTGAAAATAATTGAAGTAAATATAATACTATACGAAATATAATAAAGTTTTCAACAATTCAAGTTTTCGTAATAAAACTGAACTTAAAAATAGCAGTTAAATAACATTTGTTGCACAATTATTTGCCTAATGACCTCTTAGTCAACTCGTGAACTTGCTTACTAAATACTAGGAAGCTGTAACTCAGTATAACCTCAAAGATCATTAATTTTAATACACGTTGTTAATCACTCGAACGTCTTATTATTTTCAATAATTCTCAATCAGTTGTGAACACGTAAAATCCATTTATATAATGTTCTAAGAAACTATTGTCATCATAAGATAAATATCGGCCAATGGCTACGTGACTTTATCTTATTTATTATGGTCATTTTTCAATATTTATCTATGAACAAGTTAATATTCATTATCCTTAACAATGTCGCCTAGATAATTATTTATTTAAGTTATGATACGAAACTAACCATTATAATTACAATGATTACCGCAAAAACAGCTGAATGCTTTTTGTTACACCAAGATTGATGATTAAAAATAATTCGCGGCAGTTTATAAAGTGCAAACCATAATACCGGGAAATGACATAATTATCTCAAATGTTTCGTTTTTTAACTTCACAAAACTGATTAAATACACAATTTATCCCTTTAACTTCTCACTATAACAGTCCTGTAAAACCACACCACGAGAAACTCTACCAAACTTTTCAAATTCAATTTTATTCCCTACCTATGACCAAATGAAAGGCATGCTATAACACTTTTATTATTCCACATTCCCACATCTCTCAGAGGCACATGTCTTATTGCAGGCACATGATCTCTAAGCACATTTCTGTCTGATTTTCATTCCCTATTCACTGCGCGTAATTCCCCCACATGCTGCGGAAAGCTAATCAGTCATCTCCAGCAAAATTGGCCCACAGCTCAATATAACCAGAAACGCAATTTTCCATAATCCATCCAGATTTTAGCTTGACGCTCCGAATCTAGATATATTACGAAGCTACTTTAGAAGCCAGATTTTTTTTTAAATCCATCACGAGTGAAATTTTAAATTAAACAGTATCTGACAGTAATGCCTCTTTTCGCAGAATCTTTAAAGCGATAAATCATTTCGGTCTTTTTATTTGAATCGTTAGGAATACTTTGAAAGGTTTATTTTTATAATTAAATTAGAGTGAAGCTGTCGGTTGCGCTTTTCAGTCCAGACAGTACGAGGTATCGTCATAATTGAAAGAATTGTCTGGAAGATAAACGACATCTGAGACAAATAAACAATTTTATAAAGGTTAACAAAATGAATGGTCGGTGTTAAGCATAACCAACCTTGGTTGTTAATTAACGGGCTTTTTTGGACAAACAATAGATTGGAAAATACAAGATTAGCAGCTTAGTAAGACATCGAGGCAAAATCGATTCAATTTTTTTACGCAGGTAAGTGAATTATATTATTGAAGGAAAATTACTTAAGATGATAGATCACGCTCCGGTTTTCAAATTTGTATTAGCATACGACCTTGTTAAAGGTATTTATCGTTTAACGTACTTAAACTTTATGATTAATATTATGCAATAAATAATATGTTTATTGAGTTTGATGGTTGTATGGCTAAAATTTGATAAGTCTAGAGTAATGAATTTACTTAATGGAATTAAGATAAAGTGTGTTATAGGAACACCGGATTAAATATTTTAAATAGCTATTTTCATATCAATAACTTAACGTTTCCAATTATACATAATACGCATCCGCTTGGCACCGTATTGACGAAATTGGAGACAAATTACTTTATATGTAGGTATATCTACCATCATACTATATACTAAAGAAAACATCACGTAATTTATCAACTCAATTAGCAAACACCCAAATTATGCATAATATTTCAACTTAATTTCAAGTCCACCTTCACTATCAATACATATTTATATTCGGGATGGTAACCAAAACTTTTCAAGCACCCAAAAATACACAAGGATTTTCGGCTTTTATGTTTATAAAATTATTTCACAGCAGCCGTAGTCACCTTCCAAATTGTTTCCATAATAAGGGTTCTAACGAAGGTATCATACTGAAAACGGTATTCATTTAGGCCGTCAAAAATACCTGAGCGAAATTGAAAAAGGTGAAACTGTTATACATCCCTAGCGACCTTGCTTTTATATAGCGTTATAAACGATCCTATTTGTAATAGGGTAGTTTGTTTACACAGGTTTGGATAAACTTTTGTTATGAACACAATATCGATTTAAATATCCTAAAAGTTTTTACTGATTAAATACTTGCTTAATGTATAACCGAAATGTTTTAATTACTTTAGCGCAAAATATTGTAATACATAAATATTTAAGCGTAATATGTATAAATAACCGTCTCTTTGGTACAGTGAATAGCACGTGAACGTTCTAAATGAGTGATCAGCAATATAGACAAAAAATCCAGTCTGGCGAGGTACAGAAGATTGATATTGACTTGCCTTTTACCGAAGAAGATTATGAATAACATCTATCCCCATAAATATACATAGAAATGTCATTTTATATCATTAGCATCTACAAAAAGAAGATAATGCCCACTTTTATAAATCATAACATATTGTCCTACTGCGATACAACTGATTTTCTGGGGATAAAGATATCTAGTTCCGTAGAAACTATCGCAATTCATATAAGAACTTGTTCGAATCTCACGAAATAACCACCTATAAAAGCGAGTCCTAAGCCTGAATTACCAGCACGTTATACCATTTCAACAATAGCTGGAATGTACGAACCGAAAAGCCATTATAAGCGATCTCTTTGTTCAATAAAGGAAACATTTCGAGCGCCGGCTAAATTCAATAATCCTTCTCAATTTCGGCTCAACTGATGCGAAGGTCTCGATTGAATGTTACGACACGCTATGGCCTAAACACTGGGTAATGGCCTGGTTTGGAGCTGTGATGAATCTATCATTGATGGACGTTGAAGTTGATTGCATTTCGGATGGGACGGGTGACAAGTGGACAGAGTTATGACGAAGGTATCCCGACATGTTGAATGTCGGGAATTTTATGTGATCGCTATGGAAATAATTTTAGGACTGTCCTCCGTGTTTTGTGTAATCCAATCTTGTGATTTATGAGTTTAATTGCTCGGTTTTGCTTGATTTAGTAATGTGTTATTACCTGAAATGTAGATGAATAGATTTCCGCATTTTTGTGTACTCCAATATCAAATTAAGTACATAATGAATCATAATTCAATTTTAATAGTCACTGCTCATCATCAAGCAAATAAAATGATGACCACGCAGAGACAATGGTAATTAATAGGTGGTAATAGCACAGTAATAGTTCCATAAATCTATCCCTACTGAAACAGTTTTGATTGTAGCATGACAAAACATTCTAATCGCATCGACAGTCTATCCGACCAAAATCGCAAACCATAGAGAATACAAAATAACACTGAATACCCACATTTCCATCGGATGTCGTGTCGCAGTCGGTACACTACCAATCAGGCGTGTACAGGCTTGTCCGACTTAATCGCAGCATTCATCTTCTATATTGATGGATTTATCCGTTTTGATACTTTGAGTAATATTGTGTCTATAGATACTTTGAAAACAAAGTTTGTGTTTTTAAGAGATAAGCGGTGAATAGCAAAGGCAGATATGGTTTTAAGTCTGTTTTTTGAACATCCATTCATAGAAAGCATTATTTTTATTGGAGATATTAAAGTACTGGTGTGTTTCATTTTTGGAAAAACTCCTAATGCAAGCGTGTTGTTACTGTTACTGTTACTGTTATGTAACGTCAAATGTATGAAGTTTGTCTATAATATTCATCGCACGTCATCGAAAAAGTTATTTTTTAAACATTATTCGCATTGCATAATATTTTTATTAAAACTAACTACAAACATTAACAATACTATGTTATTATGAGAGATGAAACAAATATTGTAACTGCTAGCTACATCTAAAACATTAAGCAATAATGTGGTCTAACATGCATGCAACTAAATTGTTTTTCCATTAAATTTGCAAGCGCCTTATGGCATCCAACCAAACAAACAACAAGTAACATAAATTTCAGATTAAACAACAAACCCAACAAACCATGATCTAACTGGCGCCATCTACTTACCGGTCTGTGTAAACAACGTAACAGTTTCCAAAAGTTTTAACTGAATACCGCTAACGAATGAGATTCCTATGAGACCCTGCGTAAATTGGATCACGCTTGCGCGGAAGTTACGAGACCCTTGCAGATGATGGTATTTAATTTGATCAAAGAGTAATGTAAACCCTTAATGTACCTTTGATAATTATATAAAGATTCGAAGTACATATTTAATAATAGGTTAAACAAGAAATATATAAATAATAACTATGAATACACAAATTCTTTGAACTTGGCTACATGAAATTGACGTACAATTTCAATACCTAAGTTTTTCGTAATCCAGCAATTGCACCTTTCCTATACCAAATTTTTTTAATATATAACGAATATCGTAGCATACACAGACGTTTTTACCTCCCTATTTTTACTGTATCGCAAAATCTAAAACCGTCTCGTTGAAATTGGTCCAAGAAACTTTGCCTCGTCTTTAACTTCGGCTAACTCTCACAAATTTCATTCCTGACCTGCCGTTTGTGGTGGCAGGCCAAAGTGGGTCAAACAGCGAATATATTTAGGTATCTGTGACGGTTTGATTGTAATATGTTAATGTTTAAGTTTTGCATTTAAATGCTTGGCATTCGTACACACGACAAGAAACGAAAAATATTCAAAGACGTGGAATGACAAAATTTTGCGTACCGTATGAAATCTGTTCTTTCGCTTACACAATACGCATTAAGTGGTTACAATTAGAATGAATATTCGAAAAAAAATAACTGGGAATATTTACAAAAACTAAACATGAAATAATTTATTCGATTTCCATTAGGTATGTATGTAATTTCATAACCTCGCACATATATACAACATTTTTAAGAAACAAACATGTGCACAAAATTTACGATCCTCATAAATATACCACACGACATTCAAAATATAGCATACAAGCTCTAAATTATTAAATCAAACATATTGCAAGTATCAAGACTTGTCAATCATGTGTTATTTTTCGCAATCGACGCGACGGCAGTGTACTCGATCGTAGAAGGATTTGCTATAAATTATTTCACTTTTACGACAAATCTAACTCGGAATTTCTCTGAATTTAGTTCATGTTGTTAATCCTTTTACTTCAAAAAGAAACCATTTTACTTCGAATAGAAAGAAATTTTATTTAAACTACGTATGTAAGTAGTTACTTTAAAAATTATAACGAATGTCTATCATCCTATGCACATTTTATAGACCGATTCTTAGAGCAGTTGTAGAACTGATTAAAAAACCTTTTTTAATTGATTCTGGTAGCATTTAGTTATTTTAATTTAATAAATAAACATGTACTTAAATTGTATCGTTTAAAAATATTGACTAGGTATATATAATAATAATATCATCAAAATTTTCACTTTTATTTTGTTTAACCTTAAACCTAGAGTTATCAAAAGTCATTCGATATCTTGATCGTTAAATAAATATAGTAAATACTTATACAGTATACATTTTCAGAAAGGATTCTGTGGCATTAAGATAATCGAGCGGATTTCACTATAAGTACCTACTTACTGATGATAAAAAAAGTTGCACAATTTTATGTAAGAATAAATATCAATATGCATTGCATCGTTTAGATTTTACCATTTTATAAAATAATTGTAATAAAAAAGAACAACAAAAGGAAAGAAAAATGCTTCAAATTACCTAAACACACAGTTTAAGAGATAAGAGAACACCGTATAGAAAACAAATAATATGCAACCTTGATCGATTAATTTCATTAATAAAAAAATAAAATAAAAATTATTCGGGCCACAATTTTGCTCTATTTTCTAAACAAGGTTTTGTACTCTGACAATTATTACATGTGTCTCAGAAAACAGTGCATTCCCTTATGAGTTCATACAAATTTTTAAATTATTATTAAATACATTAACAGAATAGTTTCAGAACATTATTAAGAAAATAATAGAGCTTTTACGAACCGTCCTCTACGTTTATTTATAGTACCTATATTTATCTAAAAATCCAACCGTATTGTACCCAATAATATTTTATAATTAAAATAAATAACGAAACCAATAAGCTAAAGTCTAGACTCTAGACATAGAAATGAAAGCTCTAACGTCTAGACATGCAGAAGTCCTAGCAACTTAACACCCAGATTGAATTCAAATATAATTAATACTTGGCTTTGAATGCGTTCTCCAAATAATTAATTAAGCCATTCATTATAATTATATTAAAATTCATCCTACTAATATTATAAATGCGAAAGTTTGTGAGGATGTGTGTGTGTGTTTGTTACTATTCCACGCAAATACTACTGAACCGATTACTATGAAATTTAGCACACATATAGAATGTAATTTGGATTAACACATAGGTTAAGTTTTATCCCGGAAATCCCACGGGAACGGGAACTATGCGAGTTTTTCTTTGGAAACGCGGGCGAAGCCGCGGGCGGAAATCTAGTATTTTATACAGTAAGCAAATATTTTATATTTTAATTGCAAATGAATAAATGATATTTTTTATCACCACCGGGTACTTAACTTTCTTATTTTGTAATAAATCGTTAATAAATTATTATTGCACTAGGATTAAATATTCACCCATTGATTCTTTATTTATAGGGTTGTCCATTTAATAATCTTACTATATTTGTTATTTAGAATTCCCACGTTTAACGGAAAATGGAATATAAAGTATAAATTATAATAATATATCATCTAAATAACATTTAAATGAAATTTATTGGAGTTGAAATTAGTTTAACTACTTTCGCGTATTTGTTTTTACAAACCAGTATGTTAGGGAAATTTTGCTAAACTTCTTAATGTGGACTCACGCTTCAAATCAAATATTAATATTATAATTACACAACTATTTAATTAATATTATCCTAGTTTGTTTGCATTGTTTGATTAACTTATCACTTACCTACTCTGATTTATTTATACTTTGCGTAAATTACCTAGACCAAATTGTTTATAAAATATCTATTATCACATGAAACAGAGAAAATAAAAAAAATCTGTGTTAAATATCCTTACTCCTACTGCAGGGTTTCACTCTCGAACGAACCGCAAAATTAAGTATTTCTTTAGCTCATGTGTTATTCTGATGTTTAACCTATATTACTATTGTTTCATCGAAATCCATCCAGTAGTTTATTCGTTAAAGAGTAACAAACATACATCCATCCTCACAAACCTTTGCATATGTATAATATATATATAAGTAGCATAGAAACTGATTATTATTAATTACAAGGGGGAAAAACCTTGGTCATTAACATTTCTTCATTCAAGGGGTATAACATGTTTTGGGTTT
>CAJQZN010041887.1:22119-41958 GCA_907164685.1 Colias eurytheme | reverse complement strand
ACGGCTGAACCGATTTCGATAATTCTTTTTTTATTATATTCCTTGAAGTACGAGGATGGTTTTTATGTAGAGAAAACGTAAGTACCACTGGCGAAGCCGGGGCGGACCGCTAGTAATTCATAATTGTAATAGCGAAAAGGACGCCGGCTCTATGTTGTAGCTTTTCAGAAAAAGGTATTAAAAAGTGTTAATAATTTTATGAACCCCTCCAATAAATGGCGATAATTTTTCGATTAATGATTGTTTCCTAAACAAAATTATGTCACAAAAATCTACACAATTTCAACAACGTTGCTACCACACCAATAAATTTTAAATTATCTAGACTCATTTATAAGGAACAAAAAAAAATTGATTTATTCATACCGCAAAGGTATAGTACCCGTAGTTATAATGTAGTGTAGTCACAATTGACGACAAAAACCTACATCAGGATTCTCCAAGGGAATACCCATACTTCTTTCAACCCGGACATCGAGCTTACCGGTTCTCAGGTACATGTTAATAGTATCACAAAATTATATACATTTACTAGCTTACCGCCCGCGGCTTCGCCCGCTTTGTCTAAAACCTAATAAATTATATACTAAAACCTTCCTCTTGAATCACTCTATCTATTAAAAAAAACCGCATCAAAATCCGTTGCGTAGTTTTAAAGATTTAAGCATACAAAGGGACATAGGGACAGAGAAAGCGACTTTGTTTTATACTATGTAGTGATAGTGAAAAGTGACTACTGTTTATAATATGTTTTATTTTATAGGCTCAAAATATAAAACTTGATACGCAATTGTAAAGTTAAGTGCTATATCATTTTTTATTACATTTTTAACGTGACATATTTAAACACGCTTGTAGTTTCATCTGTACGTTTGTAATTTGTATGTAACTGATTCTTTGGCCTCGATTTTGACCCATTTTTAATAGACGAATTTAACTCTACACTTATCAGTAGCAATACAATAATTTGAAATTTCATGAGTTTATCCTTTTAAAGTGTGTTTCAATCATTTTAACTATATTTATAATGTTTCATAGGCTTTTGACCTGATAAATATCAACTGCATTTCTGCATTTATTTACAAATATGTAATGTGGACTTAATCTTAAATTATAGTTATCCAATTTCAATACAAAACAAAAAGATCAGGTAAACGTGTGCATATAGCAACAAACGAATTCCTTGTGAATTCAACTGAACCCGCATAGGTCACATGGCAAGTTAAACACTAGATCGTTGAAGACAATCATTTGTTCCGGTCTAGACGTTGAGAAATTCCTATATTTTCTTGTGTTGTGTAACGGGAAGCTAGCGTTATAGCGCATGCGGTTTTGCTATAATTGGCTCGCTTATCTAGATTAAATTTCAGAGTTTACATACTCCATAGAGTATATTCTATACTAATATTATAAAGCTGAAGAGTTTTTTTGTTTGAACGGGCTAATCTAAGGAACTACTGGTCCGATTTGAATAATAATTTTGGTGTTAGATAGCCCATTTGTGGAGGAAGGCTATATATCATCACGCTAAGACCAACAGGAGCGGATCCACGTGGGTGAAACTGCGGAGTGCAGCTAGTAAAATATATAATATGTATAGGTAATCAAAAAATACGGATTAAAAATAAACAATAAACTCAAATTGTAATCAAAAACAATGACTATCCAAAATCTTTCAAGTATCAATATCTATATAATATTATATTTACGTTAGTTAAAGTTTGTCTAGTTAAAGTTTGTCTTTTTCTTAAAATTTCGATACCTAGTAATTAATATTTAAGCTTCAAGTGTATTTTAAAAAACTCAATGTATGTGAAATAGTTTGTTCTTTCCTAAAAATAATAATAAAATATATACGATCATCTACTATTACAATAATTTGGATAAACCAAATAAATACTCAGATCGTCTTTAGGTTACCCAAAGACGTACTAATCGTTATGATTTCCTTTAAAGGTGGGAATTACGGATTTTATGGGTCACATAATATTATGTAGAGATGACACGTATATACTAATAAAATGTCAATGTATATCATATCATATTATTATCACATCCCTAACTATATTTTGTTTTCCTTACGGATAATAAACGTTAAAAAACAATGTCAATGTATGTTAACCATCCCAAATTCCCAAAGATTATATATATTAGTTTTATAACAAAACTGTTTTTTTTTAATTTTTTTTTGCAATAATTCAAAAGTTATTTCAAAATAAAAATTAGTCTTTGAATCCAGTACCGAAAACACACCGACATCTCCCGAAGCGTCACCCGAACGCGTGTGACGTCATAATGTTAGTTTTCACTCATTGCAGTTGATAGAAAAACGTATACAACTATAACATTTTGACGTCACATCTATCGTGACCAGTCATGGCGCGTTTATAGTCACGTGACTTTAATTTAAATTTCATCAATTTTTAATTGCTTATAATTAATTGAAAAATAATTTTTTTGGAGATTTTTGCATTAAATATCAATATTATTAATAATAAAGTTTTAAAATACATAAAAATAATCAATATTTTTTTATTATTCAAATACTCAATTATAGATTTATAAACGTAATTGCATTGTAAATCCTTAACATCATAAAATATGCTAACACACGTTTTACTAATTACAACTTTACTATTTCCATCCGTAATCACACTTATGCCACTCGTATATTTCTCAAGTTTTCTGAAATGTTTACTACGTGAATACATATTTACTACATTTTACTGCCAATAAATAAAATAGAATTATTGTGTATTATTTTATTAATTATAGTTGTTATTTATTGATGGTTAGACTTAACTTTAATAAGTTTCTTGTCACGTTTGTACTAATATAACATCTTTTCATATTCAAATTGTAAATATACTAGCTATTGCATATACGACATATTACGTCCACTGTTAATTCAACTACGGCATGGAGGATTTTATAAATTGTTTAAATTCGTAACAATTTGCCGAAATATTATTAGACCCTTTTGATTAGTTCTAAATTTAGTTAAATTAGATTAAAAAAACAGTAGTTCCCAGTACCAGTATACCTAGTTCGTTTCTTATGTATTAGTATATGTAATAACTAGTTCCCAGTACCAGTTTAGTTCGTTTCTTATGTATTATAGTATAGGTAATAAACTAAGGAAGGTCCAACAAAATTAATCTAAAATAATATAAATTTTTTCTCTGTGCTTGCTAATAGACACGAAAAATATTCTACTAACCAAAAAATATTAGTTCTAAAGACTTAAATTATCATTTTAAATTATTTTTTTCACCGACATAGCTCAGATTTTCAATAGACGTGTTTCTAGCATAAAAATAAATAGCTGAAACTAATTGCGTTGAAATATTCTAACATCGTTTTCACATTGTTTCAGCTTTATCTTTATTACTTGTTATTTAAATCACTGTAAATATAATAAACAAGACGAATTATGTACTAATTCCTCAGTACATAATGTAGGTTCATTTGGTTGTAATTTTCAACGATATTGTAATATGGCGGTTGTATTTTGTGATTTATTTTTTATGAGTAACAGCGTATTGCTTTATTGTGTGGTGTTTATGTTTTAATTTAATGTAAAAATTTTCAACAAACGAAATAAATATACTTAAATGAATCAGCTTAAGCTTCATTATAGTTAAATATCTAAGCAATATATTTAAAGAAAATAATAATATAGGTACGGTACCTACGTAAACTTGAAATGTAAACACCCAAAAACCACCCACTAAAAAAACCCAAATTTTCCAGAATTTAATTAAAAACTAGTTTTCTTTTTATTTTAGTTCTATAAGATAAACATGAGTAATATTTATATAAACAATTCTTCAAATATTTTAAACGTCATTTACTCAGTATATCTATTCTTATATTTACTCTATTACAATTCGCAAACAGCCTTGTGATATATTAGATAATATTTTGTCATATGATTGTTTTCTATAATTATTTGCATTTACGTAAAATGCACCGTTTTATATTATTGCTTAGTAAGTTTAATAATAATTATTAGACCTTATACTGGCCATCATTTCATTTTAAAAAATACCTACACCAGGAGAGTTCAAAAGACTGATCATATCTTAATCTAAAAGGAATCAATCAAACTGATGCACAATTTCTCTTCACAACAAATACAACAAACTCCTATTAATAATAAAACATATTACTTAATTACCTATATACAAAATATTTGTCTCGATCTACACAGTCATTATGTAGGATTCATAGAAGTACATAGTGGAATGTAAATAGCCAAGCTGAACTTTAAATTTGTGTTATGATCGAAAGTACTCCATTATTTAAAGGGCAAACATATTGCAGTACAGATAGTATCATTTGGATATAATTAGAGGCAATATTCTAGTCTGAAACTATTGCGAAATACTAAAACGTTCGCAACTGTAACTTTATGTTAATACTAGCAGTCCCGGAAAACGTTGTTCTGCCCTTATCACTTAGGGGTATGAAAAATAGGTGTTGTCCGATTTTCAGACCTACCCACACAAAATTTCATCAGAATTTGTTCAGCCGTTTCGGAGGAGTATTGCTTCACCGCGACACGAGTATGTTATAGATATATTAGATAATTTTAAACCTTTTTTGTTTTGTGAGGATAAAGTTTTGCACAACGTTTATAGCTTATGCTTTAATCGAGTACATAAGCTACATCACTGCTAAGTATCATCGAAATCCGTTTAGGGGTTTTCCAGTGAACAAGTAACAAACATGCATACAAGGATAGGATATTGATGCAATCTATTTATAAAATGTTATTATTGGTATATCCAACTGTAATATTTCGTAATTATTCTTAGTTTGTTATAATCAATGTAAATAATGTATATAAACAAATGTTAATGATAACGGGATTTTCAGATCAATGTACATAATTTGAGGAAATGTGAATGCATTTTCCTCATTAATGTATATTATACATATTAATAATTAGACATCGGATTATATGCATTTGCATATTTGCATATGCAAATGCATAAAACTCTCCAATTACGGCGTTAGTGCATATTTTAGCCTTTTTCCCCAATCGTGCATATTTCGTTAAGTAGCGGGAGATTTGATTGGTCGACTAACCTTTATTAGCCAATCAGAACGCTCAGCGAGTAAAAAAACCCTATTTTGGCATGGTAAAATGGCAAAAAATTACAAAATGGGCTCCATTTTAAGTAAATTATGAGCCATTCAAAATAGGGCTAGATTACCCTTTTGGGGCTAAAAACTTAAAACACGGGTTGAATTCCAAAAAAGGGCTAGATTTAGCCCGGAAAAGTCTAAAGTGGCAACACTGGGCTCGCGGGTGATCAACGTCACAAATTTGCGCTCGAAAATTTGGTAAAAATGCTTAATTGTATATTGGCACAAAAACTATACTTAATTTCAAGAAAATTTCACTGTTTTTGTACAATCTTTGATTTAAATATATAAAAATAATAAAGGTTTTTGGATTTTGTATTGTGCATATTTTAGGCATATCAGTCGTTTTTAGTGCATATTTCGGCCTTTTTTAGTGCATATTTGCATGCATATTTTGGCATTTTGTTAGTGCATATAATCCGATGTCTATTAATAATTATATACATATTTAATATTTATACAGTATTTATTTTTCCAGTAATATATTGTATTATATATATTTTAACATATCGACGATGAAGTATCAATACCTCCTAACTAACATTTTAGCGATTTTCGTTTTATTGCATTTTCGTACTTAAAATAGAGTAATACATAGGCCCATAAAGGTCATTTCTCTGTAAACAGTCAATTTGAGCAAATATTAAAGTGTAGCAATACCTTATAACAAAAGTTGCGTCATTTTTGCTGGCAATATATTCTAAGTACACCCTGACGCGTCCGCTCTATGTTTTTAAGCACGCTTTCCTTGGGCTCATTTACAGTTTATTCCTGAGTTTGGCATGCTTTCAAACCAAGAAGAAAGTATCCTAACACGTGCTTCTCCATCAAACTCAACAAACCATCGAAAAATTGCCATTCTTGATGAGTTTTTTGATGCTTTTCCAAAACTACCATCGCATTATGCGCGTAAAGATACCAACAAAATATTGTTCGTAGAGTCAATTAAATTACTAAGCATTGTACATGTTACTGGTTTGACGAAACAGCTGCTGACCTGACGTCTAGCACTTTTGTTTCGTTTGTAATTAATTACCTGGTAAAGCATTGTGTTAGCCAACAGCTGCCTATTATTATATTTTCTGACGGATGCACTTACCAAAATCGCAACGCAGTTATGTCGAACGCACTATTATATTTTAGTTAAAAGTATAATCTTACCATAACTCAAAAGTTTTTAAACCCGGTCACACACAAATGGAATGCGATTCAGCTCATAGCACCATTGAATGCCAACTTATAATAATATACGGGCATTTCTCCGCAACTCGAGGTCAAGCGCCTATTTTGCGTGAGAGAGGGAGGTGGGGGAAACCAGCTAAAACTGAAACCACCCGAGCACATGAAGCCAAGCAGCTTGGAAGGGCTGCCGAAGGCTTCAGGGAGGGACCCGGGAGACCCCAGGTGTCTTGCCCTGTACTCCGCAACCCCCGTACATTCCATGATGACGTGGGCTGCCTTTTCCTCGGACGCCATGCATGCTCTGCATAGCGGACTGTCTGTGATCCCTAAATTAAAGAGATGTTTGTCGAAGGGGCCGTGCCCTGTGAGGGTCCCTGTTATTACACGTAGTTGCACTCTGCGTAGGTTGAGAATCTGACGTGCAAGTCTAGAGTCAATGTTTGTTAGGGCTTCTCTGGCATGCTTGCAATCAGATCTGCTTGAACATTCTGCTTTTTGTGCAGTGCTAGTGAGCTGGGTAATCATCCGCCGGCTTGCAGGTAGCGGTATAATGGGAAAAGGTCCCATGACCGGTGTTTCAGATGCCCTTCTGGCTAATATGTCAGCAGCATCGTTTCCTCGTGAGTTACTGTGTCCTTTTATTCATTGTAGTAGGTACTAGGGAATTTCCCAGGTCACATACCCTAGTTAGGGCTAGGTGACACTCTAGAATTAACCCTGTAGTGATTTCATGGGTTTTGATTGCCATGAGTGCTGCTTTGCTATCCGATAGGATCCGAATCGAAAAATTGTTACATTCCTTTTGATTATGGCTGAAGCTGCAAGTAGAAGTCCTAGGCATTCAGCCTGAAAGACTGTATTATGGGGTCAGACACCGTATTACTCAGAGAAGACCCCAGCACCCGTGCCATTTTCAGTCTTGGACCCGTCCGTGAAGATGAGTAAATTTTCGACGCTGTTGTGCTCTGACGTGTGTTCATCTAGCTGTATCTTATATTTCTTGACTTGAACGCCAACTTAAGAACAAAGAAATTTACGTTCCAAGTGATTATGCTACTATAACCAAAGCAGCAAGAACATCTCGTCCATAATATGAAGTTGAACAAATTGAAATAATGTTTTATATTCAAATCACTATCTTCGAGCATAATCACGTGTAGTGACAGGATTTTAAATCAACATTTTACTATAGTATTGATACAAAAACCTAATATTAAAATAAAAAAATGTTGTAATCTTTAGAACAATTTCTTCTAAGTATATTGGCAATAAATTGTATCTAAAAAATACGGCTTCCTGTTTAAATACAATTACAAGCAATATCTAATATCTGCATGTTTTTTTTAAAAAGCTGTGAAGTTACATTTAATAAATGATTCCATGATATCTAATATCCTTTGATAATGAACGTAAGCTAAAATAATAATTAAAAACAGTAACGAAAAAGAAATTAAACGTTTTTTTCGTCTACTGAAAAATGTAGTTTTTGTAGTTAGCATATATTGACACTTCATCGTCGATATAGGTATTATAACAGTCCCTGCCAGATTAACGGTGCTACCATGTATGTTAATAAATTAATAATAATAGAAAAAAAAACAGGAAAACGCGCTTAATCTCATGAAATTATTGAATTGTCGTCGATCCTTAATAAGTGTACAAAGTTTCAATTAAATCTGTCCTTTTCAAGTGTGTCAAAATCGAGTCTAAAGGAATATGTTATATACAAACATACATATTATGTGACCGACACATACAAACATACAGGTGAAGCTCAAGGCCATCGGTCTTTTATTTCTAACACAATAAAAAGTACCCTTTCCAAAAATATTCAACATAGGCTACTAAAACATCTTAACGTCCTACAACTGTAATACAATACATAACTGCATTTTACTCTCAAAAAACGAATGTGTTAAAAATAACAACAATATAAAAATAATCTTGAAAAAAGTAAAAACAAACATAAATTGTATGTATATGAAACTGATATTATAAAGTCGCTTTACCAAGTTAAGCCGTGTGTAAGTTGGCGCCAAAAGTTGCGAAATGTACACAAGCTACCTACATTCATAAGCGGAGCGGGTTAAATCTTTAAAATTGCTCTTCTTATTCTATACATATCCAGTGTGCTCGTTGTAACTTGTAATATCAACGGGAATTATTTAAAAATGAAATTCTAGCTCCGTAGCTCGCTTGACCAAACACTTAAATCAAAACGAAAAAAAATATACTTATCCGATATAAATCAAATTTTCACAAATAGCAAATCGATGTCTTGTTGTTTGTAGCTTTAAATAATCTATGCCAGAACATTGAATACCTACAGGAATTTCAGTTGATCGTTGATTAAGCAAGAAATCGCGTCGCCTATTAACAAAACCTTATCCTTTTGAGGATATGTGAGTGTAAATCTTAACCAGTATTTTAATTACTTACTCATTTGGCTACCGTCGTTTATTATTACATATTAAAGGCGACAGCTTTTACTCAATCTATAATAAAACTGCTAGAGATAATAAATTAATAATTTATTTTGGATACACCATAGCGGAGGACATTTCTGTAGTTATAGACTTTGGCTGATTGATTGAAACAGATTTAAAATACTTTTTGAAAAATTTCGTAACATTTTCTTTAAATTTAATATTATTGTTGATATTTGAAGCTATCAAATAAAAAACCGAATATTTTGTGTTATTTAAAAATCGCATGGTTACTATTGCATTTACAAAATTAGTTCCTTTCAATTTTCATAGAGATTTGTTTGTGACGAACCTTTTTGGAAGCAACGTTCTGGGTGGTAGGTTCCTATTTGTGAAGTATGAAGTTGCACCACGCTTGAGCATAATTTTGAAATTCTATTAGTAAAGGATTTCCTTTACTACAAGGTGATTTGGCTTTGACATTTAAAATATTTTCATTGGTAACTGGAACCTTATCTAGCATAATTAAATAAAACATATAATTATTAAATTAATCTATTTATATGTAAAATAAAGGGTTAATAAAATAAATTGGTTATACTTTAAATCATTTAATTCAAAGATGTTTATGAAATTGAATTTAAAGGTGAGCAATTTAATCAAATTAACGACACCTATTATTTTTGAAAAATATATTATTACTTATGGTGTATCAGTGTTTTTCCATAACCAATCTCTGTTTGTAGGTAAGCAACCGCAAAATGATGGTTTGATTTTGACCCTCCTGATTTTTACCCATTAGGTATACCGTTCCGTACCATATAATAATATCTCCGTCAGGATTCAAACCAGTAATAAAGTTAGTTATTTTAATATTTATAATGCTTTAATTTCCATGAATTGTAAATTATTATAACAAAGTGATTGTTATAATAATTTACAATTCGAGTGTGATTGACAGTAGTGACTAGTGATACTGTACTAGCAAATGGAGTAGCTATTTCATAATAGATATTGTTCTGAATTCTTATTTCAAGTTGGGTGTTGCATGAAACTTGTTTTTGTAAATTACCCAGATAATAACGTGATAGTCAACCCATAATAATTATCGAATAAACAATTATAATTGGAAAATAATCAAAACCCTCTAGGAGTGATTCAAATGAGGTAATACGAAAATATTTTAATAGCAATTATGTGACGCAGGTAGACGTGAGAATAACATAATAATAATTAATCAATGATCAGATGAATCAAATAGGGTTATTTTATTTCTCTATGGGGAAGTACTAATCTTAGGAAATACCTGTGAGATGTGCGGCTTTTTCAATATTACCTGATTCAAAATCCCATCATTACTTATCTACTTTACTGTTTATCCTTAGTAATATTATTAAAGTCTATTTGTTTGTAACTACTTATTTCACGTCACTACAGTACGATTTTATGTTTTGTTTGTTAAGTCTGGAGATAGATAGTACTAGATACATAGGTACAGACTACTTTTGCTGCGGGGAAATATACTATCTCGATTCTCGATGATAATTTCCTCACGGGAGAAATCGCGGGAAAAATAATTTGACATTTACCTACCCACACTTGAATAGTGCTGGATAAAACCTATGGCCTAAAGCCACACATTAAAAACCCCAAGTCAATTGAAGACTATTACTCCGTGTTTTCAAAGAAAAACCCGCAGATTTCCCGTTCCTGTGGGATTTCCTAGATAAAAATTAGCCTATGTCTTATTTTATTTTTTATTACATTGTAATCGGTTCAACAGTATTTGCGTGAAAAAGAAACAAACGTCGATCCATCCTCACAAACTTTCTTTTTTAAGGGACCATGATGATAATTATTCTTATCTCAAAATCTCTCTACAATAGGATGCACATAGGAAGTAGCAATGAAATGATTAAGTATATTGTAGTAGAAATCGTATACATTAAATTGCTTCGGCCTTTCGCCCTTTTGCTGTGTCAATAGGTCAAAATGATAGACTTCCTCATAAATAAATCTTTACATGTATTATAAGGCCGCAATTTTAGTTGTAGGTAAGCAAAGAATTAGAATTGCTTCAATTGAAATTTGATAAGTTCTTCTATAATAATTTGTTAATCCATACTAATAAGTATTATAAATGCGAAAGTAACTCTGTCTGTCTGTTACTCAATCACGCCTAAACTACTGAACCAATTTGCATGAAATTTGGTATGGAGATATTTTGATACCCGAGAAAGGACATAGGCTACCTTTTATTGCGAAATAATAATATGTACCACGGGCGAAGCCGGGGCGGACCTCTAGTATCTAATATTTTGTTAGTCTTTCACGAACAAACTACTGAACGGATTTGGATGAAATACAGTGATACAGGTTATACATCAGAATAACACATGAGATATACTTGATTTTGTCCGCGGGTTCGTTCGCGGGTGAAACTGCGTGTCACAGGTAGTTTTATATTAATCTGTGCACCTATTTACAGGCAATCATCTTACCTACCTAATGTACGAGTCGTATAAATTAATAACTCAGGCCCCGGAATCACAGACACAAGCGGGCCGTTCGGAGCTCAATGGGTTAATGAGAATATTGGTATTTTGTGTGTTTGTTAACAAACGCGAAACGGTGCTTTATCAAAATATACGATTTATAAATAACTAATTGACATTCTTTAAACACAATATTTTTAAATGAAATAAAGGTGGATCGTAAAAATGTTTCTGCGGAAAATCCTTCCGCCCACATAGCGCAATTAAATCAATTTTTTTTTAACTTTGTATAATTTGCAATAATTTTCAATATCACCGTTCATAATTGATAAACATTTATAGGTATATTTATTACCCCACTTACCGTATAAGGTATTCAATTAATCCTTTATAACCAATACTCTTGGCTTTTATTATTTAATTCATACTTTAAAATTGTAATTTAAACTTTAAAGTATAATAATTGCATGGCTTCAGCATAAAATATAACTTTATTAAATACCGCTTTGGAGATTGTGACTGCTTATGTTGTCTCTACAATGTAAATTATAGATAAACATCTTTTAAAACATCAATAAAACAGAATTATTCAAAACTAGCGGTCCGCCCCGGCTTCGCCCGTGGTACATATTTACGTTTTCTCTACATAAAAACCATTCTCGTACTTCAAGGAATATAATAAAAAAAGAATTATCGAAATCGGTTCAGCCGTTCTCGAGTTATGCGCTTACCAACACATTTTGCGATTCATTTTTATATATAAGACTAGCGGTAAGCCCCGGCTTCGCCCGTGGTACATGTTTACGTTTTCTCTACATAAGAACCATCCTCGTACTTCAAGGAATATAATAAAAAAAGAATTATCGCAATCGGTTCAGCCGTTCTCGAGTTATGCGCTTACCAACACATTTTGCGATTCATTTTTATATATAAGAAGAAGAAGATATAGGTATGAAAGCTAAAAGGTAAATCTTTCCTTTTTTTTACTATAGTCACCTACCTAGTACCTTTTTTTTTTTTTTTTTATAGTGGGGAAATCTTCCAAAGATACCCACGGCCCCCGGGGAAGGAGCCGTGGGTTATGTCGGATTCTTACCGACTAAAACCCCACTGTGTTCCGTCGAGCCGCTTTAATGATGGGGCCGCGGGTATTTGTTAGAATTCTTCCGCGACCACCTACCTAGTACCTAAGGTTTTCATCTTTATTTTCAACGTTTACCTACTGTTTTGGTACAAGATTCTTGTCTTAAAAAAAAAAAAAAAAAAAAAAAATTAAAGGTAATTCTAGAGACTAACACCCATATACTGAAACCACATAAATCTAAATTACATTTAGATTTCTATGACTGAAACGAATTTACCTGTAACGGTTCTCTAAAATTGTCTGAAGAGGCTCATACTTATCTACTTACATATTTCTTAAACAATTGTGTAAAGATTTTGTCGATACCCGAAAGATATGTAATCTGTATAATATATAACCCGGAATCTTTAGACGGATTTTCCAAGTGCCCTCATACATTAATCATGCTTAGTATTGGTATAGATGATGTAATGTTGAAGGACAAACGATTATATTGTCAATGAGGTGAATGAAGATATGTATAGCGGATGCTGGATAGGATGTAATGTTCTTTTAGACAGAAATGTATATACTAGCTGTCCCGGCTGTTGTTCTGTGCAATATAAATGTGTCTCAATATTTTTGAAGTTATCCTTCTTAAGGCGCGTTTAGAGTAAAATTTCAAGGTCGCGCCATGGCAATACTGTCACGCCATGACAATACCGTCACGACGAGAAAGGCAACGATTTTGGTATCTTTGAATCTTGTCAAAGAAGTTTCACTTCTGACACGTGTGCTCGGCAAACACCCTCCTTTTTTTTATACGACAATCATATAGTTGCTGGCGATGCACATGCTGTTAGGTGATCACCCTCGCCCTGATGTTTTCGTCAACCAACGTCAGGGAAAAACAATACGATTGTTTTGCCGGCCTTGACATGCGTACCTTCTGCGTAGGCTTCTTCATTTTTTGCCAAAAATTCCATTGATACTTATTAAAGCGGAAAACTTTAGCTGTTTTTAAGTTCAAAAAATTAAACCTACATGTTTAGAATATTATGTTCCTATTTTTCTAGAAATATTTGTACTACGTCATACGATATTATCGGCTCGACATCTATATTCGTATGGATAAAGGTATTCATTTCTTAAATATATTCTAGAAGCCAAGTATATAATAACATGTAAAATTATATTGCAATAGAATGGATGCTATGAGTTATGACCCCACTTGATGACAGTTCATCAAAATAATATGATGATGATAATTATTGAGATGTACACGTGTTATATGTACAGTCTTTTACAATTAATAATAGAAGGGAATGAATGAATGAATGAATGAATGAATGAAAGCCTTTAATTTAAATAGAAGGGAATAAATTACATTTAACATTTAATACTTATATCTTTAATAATAAGTAATCTCAAATAATCGAGCTATCGAAAATAATATTATGTGAAAAATAGTAGCGTTCAATTCGCAAAAAAGAACAAATAGACCGTACCTAATATCAAAAGAATAAAAATTGTAAGGGGATTTTTCTATCCATTATTTGTAAATATTTTTTTTAAAGAAAGTAAAATAGGTAAATAATTACCTATATTTGGCTCGCTAATTGACTTCACTGACATAGAATTTTCTTATCCGGTAAAATGTGTTAATTACTTCAAACATTTAGCCAACATTAAACTTTACCAATAATCATTTTAAAAGCTAAAAATTTCCATTGTACCTTTGCGTTACAGATTTAATTATTATTGAGAATTGAAATACAATTCGTACGACTTACTTTTTATTATACGTGAAGTATTTAATTTCTTATAAACAATTAATAATTCTAGGAATGATAAAGAATACTATTTTTGGCCTTACAAATAAAAACGTAGTAGGTACCAAAGACACACATAAAATTTGCGTATGTTTTAAACTTTTAAATAATATTATATTTCATACAAAAAAGCCAATTAGATATATTATAGTTAATTAATTGATAAATGAATTTAACCGGCAATTGAATAATTATTATACCTAAGCATATTCCTTATGCTTCAAAATAGAATATAGGTAATAAATTTAAGTTTAAAATTTTTCTATAAAATTCAAAGAACTAACCATGTCTTAGCTCACTAGTCGCACGTCACATATCTTTCTTCACAGGAACAACATTGCACTACGTAAAACCACATTAAAACTCATTATTTTTCATAATTAAAATGATAGAAGTAGGTAAAAAATAATACAAACTTTATCTTATTCAATAATTGACAATCGAGACATTTAATATACAGACGAATATCGTGCAAATTATTTACCAATAATTTGGAAAATCCAAAAGTGCACGCCTCATAATTTTTTTTAATAAATATTTATTAATTATTATTTTTGTTTATTTAATAACAATTAAACCACATCGAATCAGACCCTGAAAAATGAAAGGGTTCTATTCCTGAGCATACTCAAGCGTAAGAGAAAAAAAAAAGACTCGATTAGTAAAGTATTTCGGTCGCTATCGTGTTAACAAGAAAAAGGATCCGCACATACAGACACACGGACGTCCAAGACAGAACTTTTTTAAACTGTTTTTTAACTAGTTTAAATAACAAAAATGACATCAAAAATATCATAAACGTTAAAAATAGTGTTTTTTCTTAATATGTGTGTGTATGTATTATCTTACAAGTGCAATGTATGATACATAAAGACATTTTAAGTTTGAAAAATCTGATGTTTTGAGCGAAGTGACAGTAGTACCCACCTCAACGCTTCGCTTATGAGGCGTGCAAAAAGGAGTGTCTATGCCGAGCACACTAGTTAGAAGTGAAACTTCTTTGGTAAGGTTCAAAGATATCAAAGTCACCTTACTCCATGACGTGACCGTATTGCCATGACACGACCTTGAAAATTTACTCTCAACGCGAAAGAAGTTATGCCATACGTTTGCGATTCGCTGACACATAAAAAAATATACCGGCCGAATTGATAACCTGCTCCTTTTTTTCAAGTCAGTTAAAAATATGTGATATCATTGAACAGTTAATACAGGTTATACCTAGCTCTAATTCAAGTCAATTATATAAATTGGCACGGATTATGATCGCAATTGTGGCCGTGTCGTGTAGGCGAGAGACTTTCGGTGGTGTAATATTGTGTAAACATTGTCAAATTCAAATTTCAAACTCAAATTCAAATTTCAAATTCAAATTCAAATTCAAAATTATTTATTGTGATTCACAGGTTATAAGGTTGGTATTACATTATAGTGTCTGATGCTTTTTAAACATGGTAAGTACTTCATTTAGGAATGCCCGTGTCCTCTTGTATGGGGCACATACATATTGTGTTTCACTGATCGGTTTTCGTTACGTACGTTATAAATTTTTGAGTTTTTATTATTAACAACGTTGAAGCGAAAGAATGCCGCAGGTTTGAATCCCGCCTAGATATCCATTTATTTTTTGTATTCTTTTAAAATTTCTCCTTTTATATAAATCATTTGCTGCGAAATTGGTAAGGAAGAAAGTGATGAATAATTGATATCGATCCTATCGTATGAAACTTTTATCAGTAGGAAGGATTCTACAAGGGCTGTAAAACTAACCTTTCTATGTGTGTGTTATCGGTTTATAAAGTTCTATAAAAGCGTTAACATATTTATATTATCTTTAGTTATTACCATTGATATAATAATAAACCTTTTATTCAGAACTAGCAATCCGGCCCGACTTCATACGAGTGCAATTATTAATCTACAGACTTACTTACATGATTTTTTTATAAACTTGTTTTTTAATATAATATTACGTCTTTATTATTTCAAAAAAAATTTGGTTGTCTGTAAAGTCTGTTTACTGACGATAGTTGAACGTGACAACGTCCGATTGTGCTTCTTTGTCGCTCGTTCCGCGCTCTCGCTTGCACTTCAAGCCTTACATGGAACGCCTCAGAGCGAGGTAACGCCGCATGAGTCATGGTTTTTCGTGCGTGCAGCCGGCTCTATCGAATTATAAGCCGTTGTCACGTCAAAACCCGCGTGGCTCCGCTCCTGTTGGTCTTAGCGTGGTGACATATAGCTTCATAGCCTTCCTCGATGAATTGGCTATCTAACACCGAAAGCATTTTTCAAATCGGACCAGTAGTTCCTGAGATTAACGCGTTCAAACAAACAACAAACTCTTCAGCCTTATAATATGAGTATAGATGTATTTCGACTTTCTAGAACCATCCAAAGGCTTATCAGAAAGTGTAGAGTTCCTACTTAATTCTTTCAAATTATCAGCAATATCATGACGTTCAACTTATAACATCATGCTGAATTGATAATATAAAGTGTTTTCATTTACAAGTGTTTTATATTAGTTTTTATCGCGTTCATCAAATGTCTATTATACGCTTCCGTGATCGTCTTATTGGTTACTATTTGTAACTTATTTCTTTTTAAAACGCTGCAGCTGTTATTAGCTACACCTATATGTTTGTATGTAACCGACTCCTTTAGACACGATTTTTTTTAAACTTAAATTTAATTCAAACTTTCTATACTTATCGGAAAATAAAATAATTTCATGAAATTATCATATTAGGAAAGCAAAAAATGGCCATTTTCCGTATTTCCTGCTTAATATTATTATGTAAGTATATCACAAAAGAAACCCAAACACCATATTCCAAATCGAAAGGTAAAAACAAAGAACCTAGGATCGGCTTTGTGGAGAATTGATCGTAAGGAAAATAATTATAGACTTTTACATAATTTCATTTTAACATTCATAGAATTACTATAGATATAATTATTAAGTATAGAAACCTGAGGAATTTGTTAGAGCTTATATAAACGAAGTTATTTGTCCCGCCACTAATGAAAATTCTGTTAATGTTTCATCACAAATTTTTCATAAAGATGCGTACCTAATTAACGTCAATTGAATGTAAAACATTGTCATCGCTTCTTTATTATAACGATAACTTTTAACCGCAACATCTTAATAAATAATATAAAAAAATTCTTACGTGCAGGATCTGAAGAAAATCTCCAAATAGACAAACAATAAAAGTTCACTAAACATCACTTTTACTTAAAATTTTCAGTCCATAATACGAATTCACATTCATATTTAAAAACAAAACAGATCAAATCACACAATGACATTTAAAAATGGAACAGTCCGCGTTTTCTTTTTTTCTTCTTATTTTTTTTTTTATTGTCAATGGACAAGCAATGGATGTTCCTTTTTCAAAGTCTACACGTGCCCGAAACGTTCACTCAAGTTCAGGACTATCAAATATTTAAGCTGGCAACAATGACCATTAACCTGTATAAGGTAGCCTCAATGGGCCACTTACAGAACTGATTGGTTGACAATGCTGTGACGCATTTGTAGTACGGATATCTAAAGACATTGACCAGTAAGTTATACAATAATTTTGATGATGATATATTATATTGAATGAAATATCCCATTAGTTGAGTGATATATTTGCTATGGATGTCCGAAACACTGAAATTCTACAGTTTAGTGACGCATTTTGAAGCAAGGGTAGAATCACAACATAGTATAAAACAAAATCGCTTCAGCTGTCTATCTGTCCCTACTAAGAGAAGAGAATCTACCCTATCAAGAGCCTTCCTAGCGAGAGAAGCCGCGGGTGGATAGCTAGTGCAATATAAACATATATGTATATGTCTGTGTAAACAACAAACATACCTAAGTCTTGATTATTTTATCATATTTTACGCCTGGAGATAAAACTTGAGCACGTGTATTTGACTGGGCGTAGAGTCCTGGGAACGCGAATGTCTTTGAATTATAAATGACTCACTATATAAGTACATACGACTATAATGGCTATACGGGACATTGTCTCACTTTTATTGGCTCACAATTAATTGGCGAAGCGAACCTAGTATGATCGTTAAAGAAACGAATACTTATGAAAATATATTGATAAAAAACATACTTTTTTAAAAATTCAAGTAAAAAATAGTTAAATACTTAAAATTTGTTATCACATCATTTAATTTCAGTGAAAATAAGTGAGTATTATACATTGCCATGAAATTATTTCAGAGCTGAACAAGAGTTAATAAAAACAATTAAACAAAACAAAATTTTAACAGGCGTTTAAAAACAAGGCCTTAATGTCAACCTGATCACTGATCTATGAGTTAGTATATAAATTGCTTAATAAAAACCTTTCAAGTCGAAGGTCAATCAAATTTTATTACCGTATGTTCACTCAATGATATTTTCGGATCATGTTCATCATTGAATTAGGGTCCACTGCCACTACATTTTGATGGACGTTCCTTATACCTAAGGTACATGAATGAAAGACTCATGTATGGTTATATTTTTTCGTTACCAATTAGAATGAAGTTTTTTTTTTAATACATGGCTCGCAGTGAAGGAAACAAATAAAACTATGGCAACATTACACGATACAGATTATACCATAAATCCGAAAAAGATTTTACTAATGTAATACAAACCTGTCAGGATTATAAAATGATCAAAATATGAAACAAACTTAACGTTAAACTTACCCTTTTCTTAAAAATCCTAAAATGTCGCTGTTGATATGTGAAATGTTTCTCACAATTTACCGTTATATTTCACTGCATGCAGCAAAATTTAGACGTAGCTAGACGCTATCGAAAAACGAAGCTTCTTTTTGAAAATTTTCATTTTTCTTTTTACGAACGGATCCACTGTGACGGTTGAACGCAAAACGTCAATATCACTACACAACCTTTTTAACTGTCATGAAATTCAAATTGGTTGTTTAAAAAAAAAAGAAATAAAACGTCAAAATTCGAACGCGCGTTCGAAATCGCGCGCGGACTGTGGTCAAAGGATACAAGGACTGCTATTTTCACCGTTCCTCGTTACGGATTTATTTTTATTGGATGATTATAGTTTAATGGGCGGATTTGTGCGTAACGCGAGTTGCCCACGCGATCCGTGCTCATACGACTGAACGCACGTTTCGTCAAATATTCAGCTTAATAATTTAAGACCTGTGTACTTATGTATGTGTAATGTCATGTCACAATGAACAGGATTTGTATGGAGTGGATACGCTGCAAATATTTGTTTTCGTCACGTCTCCTTTGAATGTATTTGAACGGTACAGTAGCTCATTAAATATTATACTGTTTGTTCTCCGATACAAGATGTATTAAAATTGTAAGATACGAGATACATCATGAATCTTATAATATTACGTGATTTGCACGTTGTAGTCTATGATTGTTCGAAATTTAAATTACTTGATTAGGTTAAGAAGTTCACTATTTTCCGCAATTCTTTTATCTTAACATCTGAGATCTTAACTAATAATTATTAAAAAAGATAATCTAAAGAGGTATATATTTAGGTAATATTTATATCAATAAAACTATTTGCAAGAATCAAACAGGGCATATTATAATTAAATATTTATTATATTTATAACATACATAATATAATATATCCATGGACGTATAAAAAAAGACGGACGGTATATCGCCTAAACATT
>CAJQZN010041887.1:0-21719 GCA_907164685.1 Colias eurytheme | reverse complement strand
GTGAGTAGCTAGCCAGTTGTCGCTGGCTTTATTGTAATATTTCTTGATAGGTCCGTAAACGCTTCTGTCAAGTGGTTGTAGTTTGTGGCTACAATGAGGGGGGAATGACAAAAATGTAATCCCATTGTTTTTGAAATAATCCAGCATCTCGATTGATAAATGTGAGTCGTGGTTGTCCAAGAGCAGAAGAATAGGCTTTTCTTTACTGGGTTTCAAGTGTTTCACAAAATGCTTTGCGTATTTTATGAAATTTTCTTCTTTCATCCACCCAGATGGGTTAGCGTCACCTTCTGAACCTATAGGACCCACCTTAAGAAAATGCTCCTTGAAATGTACTCTTGGAAAAACAAAAAACGGGGGAACCATGTTGCCGAGAGCTGAAATTGCTACTGCAATTGTCACTAAAGTGCCTCTTTCAGCCGAAGTCATTTTACCCAAATTTTTAATACCCCGGCGGGCTATGACTCTATTAGGCACATGGACTGTTGTAAGTCCCATCTCATCAACATTCCAAATATCACCTGGGCTTAGATTTAATCGTTCGTAAACTGTTTGCAAGTTAACAAAGAACTCACTTACATTTTGTTTGTTGAACGACGTAGCTCTAGACAGGCTTGTAGGTTGAGGTGATCTTATTGATAACGAGGGATGACGTTTTAAGACCAAGCCAATCTTCGCCAGCCATTAATTTTGTATTCCAAGATTCAGGTACAGTTTTATTATTCTTTTTTGCGTATTCAAATGCAAACTTGCGTGTCTCATACAGTGTTAATCCATAATAAATGTCAGCAGCCGTCTTCAAATCAGCTACCAGTTTATTTTCTTCGCCATCGCTAAATACTTGCCTATTTTTTATGTACCCCGCCGTGTCCTAGGTCAAATCAGCTTTCCCGAGGTTCACATAACGATGCAACGTTTTGTATGGAATTTGCTATTTCTTTGATGTGGCGTTGATGCTATTATTATCGAAGATTACTGCGTGGCAAGCTCTTTCTATGATATCTTTTGGTACATCACCCCTTTCAGATTTTCTTTTGTACGTCCTCATTTTCTGTAAAAATACAACTGTAATTTAGTATGTGAGAGAAGACTATAATAGTGTTTACATTGATGATGCACATTAACCATTAGCCCACACAATTCTTTAAATAAATGATAAAATGTTATACTTATTATGGAGGGGTTGGTTGACCAATTAGTCTACCTACCCCGAACAAAATTAGTCAACCAACCCCTGACGCCATTTTGAATTTCACCTGCGTATCATATGCAAACTCTGGCACTAACATGGAAGCAATACTGTGTAATATAGAATAAAATTATCATATTTACATTTGGCATAACAACAGCATTGTTTCTAACAGATCCAAAGACACAATAACAAAAAAAGTACGAACGAAAAAAGTTACTTACCGAGACCAAAAATACAACATGTGATGCCACTCACGAACGCCACGCGACTGCGGCGGCTCACTTCACACAAGTTAGCGGGTCGTAGGGAGGCATCGTCGCTCGTGATTGGTTGATGAAAAACACGTGATGGTGGCGAGTTATTGTTGTTTAGTCTACCTGCCCCTATAGCCAACCATCCCCGGTCTCCCTACTGGTAATATCAGCCCAATATATCTCTTATTATACATATACAATACACATATAGCTTCATAGCAATTATTCGATTGTGATTCTTGCATTTAGACGGAGTGTCGCCTACTTGTTCTTGTAATGACGTCTTATTTGCTGTTGTTCAATCTATATGTTTACTAGCGGTCCGCCCCGGCTTCGCCCGTGGTACCTACATGTTTAAACTATCCTATCTCTCAAGTTGGATCGAACTGCACATGGTGTACGAATTTTATTATAATCGGTTAAGTGGTTTAGGAGTCCATTGAGGACAAACATTGTGACACGAGATTTATATATGTATATTAAGATAATACTTCTATATTAGAATATGTTCAAAGATGGATTTTTCTTATAAAAATGTTATTTGGTACTAAATTTTAAATTTGATTTTGCTGGCTACGATGCCTAGTTCCTTTGTTCCAAAATAAAAAAAAATCTGCCAAAATATAATTTCAAAATGTTAGATTGCATTAAAAAAATAGCTCTATAACATTGAAAACCATATCAAAATCTGTTCACTTGTTCTTGAGTTTATCGCGAACATACAGACGCGATAAATATAGGAATTTCTTTTATACTACTACAGATTCTCTATTATCTTTTAACTCAAGGTTAATTACTCCATGAATATAGAACCTTTATCTCATTTGTTCGAGGACATTTAATTTATTTAGTTCGGAAATAGAGAAATATAGCGACTGGTTTAATTGCGTTTTATTTATTTAAGTCCTTTTTACTTGATAGCGTTTTGTTTTTGTGTAATTTTGCTTATGATTCCGAAATAGGAGTCTCGCGAACAAACGCCTGATACAGCCTTATCTATACTATTAGGTACTAATATTATAAAGAGGAAACATTTGTATTTTTGTATTGAATAGGCTCAAAAACTACTGGACCGATTTCAAAATTTCTTTTACCATTACTTTGAGGGATTCTTCTGAATCGTATAGGCTATATTTTATCCCGGAAAACGTAAATATGTACCACGGGCGAAGCCGGGGCGGACCGCTAGTGGAATATAATATGTATATGGTAGGTAAGACCAAAAGATAAAAAAATACTTATTATTTTCTGGTAAGGATTCAATTGATATAGTTCTGTGATAGATATCTAATAACTAATAATTAATTCCGATTTGATTTTAACCCTATATTATTCTCGTGCTACCTTCAAATTAAATATAAATTTATAACTCATAGTCTATTATTTATTTGGATGTCACAAATATTATGAAACTTTCGTCTATTTTAAGTGTTAGCGATATCAGATAAAACTAACTATTTTGTAAGAGACTGTCAATTGATAAAAAATATCTTAAATTCAAGAGCACAGATTAGATATTCAAATCTTGGGGGCAGCGGAGTTGACAACTACAACCCAGGTTCCAAGATGGTTTGTAACAATACTCTTCAAGTCTAATAATCTACTAAAATTACTAGTATAGTATTATATTATCTGTGCTAATAATGATAAACATTTTCTAAATTGTTATTATACTTAAATTTTGTTTAATATGGGCCCTCTACAGACTACACAATGGGCAGCGTTGGCCCAACAAATGATCATCGATGTTAGCGATAAACGGCCTTACGGCGATTAAGAAAGAGCATCTACGATGATGGCCGATCATAGACATTTAGGCCCTCTACACTATCGTTAAATGCCTCTACTCGCCCAAAGCTCTCCATTTTGTAGAGGGCCCATTAGGCGGATACACACAGAGCGAGCAGCCTCGCGAAACAATTGCTGCGCGAAGCAGCTTGGTCAGATTAGCTGCCTTTTTACAATTTATAGATTAGGTAGGTATCTGCTGCTAAGAACGAATACACTATTATTATAAAATCAGTTAAATAAGAAAGTCACATTGAATATTTTGTATAATATCATAACTAAGTCTACTAGGTAAGTAGGTAGTGTTACACACAAAAATTTACCTACTTGCCCATTTTTGGTACCTATAGGTAATTTTGGAACACTAAGAATTACCTACTCTATTTTCCTCTCTTATTTAAATAAGTACTTACCTACTATTAAAGAAACATATTTTAAGTAAGTACACAAAATTCATCCTCGCTAATCCTTGTCTGTTTGATATTATAATCCGAACACAAATACCGATACCTATTTAAAATTTAAAAGTAAGTACTTACATAACTGTTATTCGTAAAATTGTATTAAGTATAAAAGCGTCGAGAACTTTCTACAAGACGTAGTTAGCATTTCTTAATGGCATTGTTTATAAATATGCTTTAGAGCTCATAATATTATAGCAGGATTGACGAAAAGATCGAGAACATAGTAAGATGTTAGGTTTGAGAAAATAGTCAATATTTTCCTTTATATAGGTAACCTTCTTAGAATCTGATAAGCGCGGGAGGTTTTCCCGTATTGTTCTATTCCCGTTTCCCGACATGATTTTACTTTTACGTGGTAATGTATATTTCGAAACATAAAACCTTGAAATTTCTTAAATTTTCTTATTTATTAAAAAATTGTTGTAGTTTATTTTTACGAATACAACACATTATACAATTAGGGAATGAAAAATTATTTCGCGATTATTATCTAGTCAAGCATTTTATTAAATGTTTTAAAAAATTGTTATTTTGAACATGTTTGTTATCTTTACAGGAAATATAAGAACTAATCAAACTTGTAAGTAATTGCAATAGACGTAGGTACCTATGTATTAACTATTAAGTAAACTAAATGATTGATAAAAGTGTAAGTAATGAAAATAGTCTGTAAGTAATATAGTGGTGTAATTAAGATGAATAAATAGTGCCTTATTTCTATGATTAATTCTCAATGAATAAATTACCTATTTTTAATTAATAACAAAAAATATAGATAAAACTTACCTCTATCATCAACTGAAAAAAAGCAAGTTCACTATAATTTTCACATGTACTTCTAACTCTATACACTACTTGTGTGTGTTTGTTTTGTTAAATAGGAAACAACTAGTATCAGAATATCTCGATTCTCTTATTATCTAATCATATAACATTATCGACATCTTGAATTTACACGGTGATAAGTGTTCTTGGTTAAATTAAACCCTGTTGTATGTAAACTATAGCGTTGGCTTTTCGCTCTTACATTTTACCTCATTCTATAAAGTTAACCCAGTAAATGTAGTACTAATTTGCATCCTTTTAAGTTTTAATGTTATAATCGGGGCAATTAACGTCCGCATTAGTTAACTTAAACATGATTTTAGACGAATTCACGATTTATTACCTCCTGTTAGAGATCAAATTTTATAACATCTACCTATGTGTGGATCTTCAACTGTCTCTTTAATTAGGTAATGGTAACAAGCTGTTAAATTTAAATTGAATAAACAGTCTTTCAAAAATGCACATATTGTAGTCGAGTATGAATAAATAATAATAAGAGCTTTCGCCCGCGGCTTCGCCCGCTTTGTCTTAAACCTTACTAGCGGTTCGCCCCGGCTTCGCCCGTGGTACATATTTCGCAATAAAAGGTAGCCTATGTTCTTTCTCAGGGTCTAAAGATTATACTGTGCCAAATTTCATCAAAATTGGTCCAGTAGTTTATGCGTGAAAACCATACATACATGCATATTTCTATTCTTTATAAATGTATATCCGTTACGTAGTTTTAAAGATTCAAGTAGGTACACAGACGGGGGAAAACGACAATTAGTGTGTTTCAACACATAAATACAACTACTTGCAACTTTACGTAATGCGCTTTGCTATTGATTACTTACAGCTCTGAAACTTGACCAATAAATTATTAAAGGGACTTACTGAACTAGCAACAGATCAGCATGTATATCTATAGGAACTAATAGTTTCACAACATAACCATTACAAGAAACACGCAGTAGAACTATCATCTAAGTCAAAGTTTTGTTTAGATATAGACTACAGGCCCATGTTGAAAAAGTTATGGGTCATTTCAACCACTAGGTGACCTATCTAGAACGATATAAGAGCATCATCATCACTACATAGTATAAAACAAAGTCGCTTTCCCTGTCCCTATGTCCCTATGTCCCTATGTCCCTTTGTACGCTTAAATCTTTGAAACTACGCAACGGATTTTGATGCGGTTTTTTTTAATAGATAGAGTGATTCAAGAGGAAGGTTTATATGTATAATAACATCCATTAAATAGTGGAAAAGTACTGTTATTTTTGAGGTTTCTAATGTGATGTCGTAAAAAATTACATTTTTTCCGCTTACATTGCAAACGCAGGCTGAACCCCACGAGTTTTATCAAAATAATGTACTAAGTATTATACACATTGAAAAGGTCTACAGAAAAGTCCGCGATGGTATATGTCTATCTCTTATGGATAACCCACAATAACTTTTTTTTGTCATTTACTTTTTACGACAAATAATGGCTAATTTTCGATGCGATTTTAACCAATACAGCATCAATTCTTAACCAATTAAATACCTTGGATACATTGTTCATTTAATATAGATCTATATGGCCTTTTACACCGTATGATTTAAGTGAATATTTTCGAAGATATTACAGATTTATAAATTGCGGGACGTAGCGTTTGCGGCGGTACCGGCCGGCCGCCCGGCTATATATTTTATACCCGTGCGAAGCCGGAGCGGGTCGCTATGTTTTTATACACAACGTTCACACTTCACAGTTTTTCTGTAGTGTATTTAGTATCAGCATTGCACCCGTGCGAAGCCGGGGCGGGTCGCTAGTAAAATAATAAGATTCAGCACTATGCCGTCACTTGTAAGCTGTCCAACTGAGTGCAGATGAGAATCCGAAAGTACAGGTAGAGATTTTTTCCCCTTGTCTCCATGATTTTTGTACGGCGTTGCGGAATAATGGATTAAAATCAGTATTGAAATAGTATAACACATGCCGTACAAAATCTGAAAATCAAATGACCAAATTTACCCCGGCAATTGTCGGAAAATAAAAATAAATTATTACTTTGTGGACCACCATTTTTGTCAGTCTAATAGCACAGTATTACAATATTATTTCCTATATGGTAATACTGTGCTAATAGTATGAAGTATTGTTTGTTGAATAAACAGCAGAAAGGTAAGTGAGAATCGTTGGAGCCATGTTGGAGCTTTATGTTTATAATGGCGACCACTAACTGTAGTGTAGTGGCGTATTTCTTGTTTTAAATGACCTATTCATTACCCCTAATTAGCGCTATTTACGGACTATCTGAAAATCTATTGAGTTAAAAGTTATTTAAAAATTAAAAACCTTTTAACGTTAATTTGAAGAAAGAAGAAAGAAAGACGAGACATTTATCTAATTCTAATTTCTACTTAAATGCTTTAAAACGGACACCTAAAATACTTAATTGTTTCTTATTTTTAGGAGATAATATGTTGTCACAAAATGATGTTAAAATAGTTGCACGCATTCAATTCAAACATTCTAGGTACCATATTTCCCTGAATAAACAAAAAGTCAAACCCAAGTATGTCAGGGTAACTACTTATAAGCCCTATCCTTAGCAGATATAACAGTAGGTACTAAATCAAGACAGACTAGTGCCTAAAAAACGTAAAGCCTTTCCTTCGGATCCAAGATTAATGTTTTAGACCTATGTCTACGAAATTCTTTTCAAGTATTGAAAGGTATTAAGTAGGTAGTCTGAATGGAATCCTTGTAATTTGTTCATATTATTCAGTATTTATTTATTTAATTCCCAATTCATTTTCATACAAAATGTTCTTTGCATTTAATACAAAATATTTTAAAATTTGTATGATAACAATACTTACCTAATTGTTTTGTTTTACAATTTACAAGCGGTACAGTTTTGAGCTAATTTCATAACAGCCTTATTACACGCAAACTATTTATTTTCCATCCACTGCAGAGTTTTCAATGAGTTTAATATGCAATTAAAATTATAGTGTCTATGTAGAACGATACAAAAATCTTTATTATCAAAGTATAGAAAAAGTAAAAAGATACCTCGTAAATGATAATTACTCTACTGCGAAAAAGAACATACTAGGCCACTTTACTGCACTGAAAATTTTTCATTTTCAAAAAGAATTATATTCCTGTTTACGTTATGTACCTACGTTCATCGTTTACTGACTAAGGGCTGATTTTTCAATCCTTGGTTAAAAGTTATTCGTCAAATAATGTATAATACTACCCACAGACATAATACCATTTTAAAAATGTATTCTATAATTGCTCGTATTTGACAGTTTACGTGACATTATAATATTATCGTGTAATACTTTATTGGACGGATAAGTTTTATCCAAGCATTGAACAATCGGCCCTAAGTATATTACATGATTAGCCCAGATAAGGTGCTTTGAAAATTGAAATGTCTGCTAGGTTGTTTCATACCTAATGAAGGTATTTTTATGTACCTACTGCAACCAAAAAAATCTTGATAATACTAATCCACTCTCTTTACACATTAGGTATGTCTTATCTGTTCTGAGATATAAATATTGTTCTTTGTTTTAAAATAAAACGCGGATGGCAACAAAGTTATATATCTTCTGTTAACCATGATAATACAAGACACTACCTATAATCTATATGTATATGACTACCAATTAAATAGCATAAGGAGTAAGGACAATAACGAGTTGTTAATGAAAATAAAAAAAAATCATCAATTACTAACATTATTACTAAAAACCGCGCACGATAGAGCCAATAAGTAATTCCGGGTGCGATTGGTAAAACCACAGACTAATAATAATATACTACGTATGTAAAACTAACTAAGTAATAGTCTACATCGACGCTCCATAATATTATGTCGTCTACCCTATGCGGGGTATTATGAAAATTAACCCCGTATTTTAGTACTAATCAATAATAATGTGTGAAGTTTTCAAAAACAACTCTGCCTCAAGCTGAAAACATAGGATATTTTAATCGGTGTGTATCCTAAATTCTTCTTGGCAGTAATGATCACTTCCTAGTTCCTAAGAATTGTAACATGATACCTACTTGAAAAATACAACTTGAAAGAACCAACACCCCACAGAGACATGATCAAAGATTAAAGAAAAGTACCTATATTGAGTGTTAGATAAACTAATGCTAGTTACATGAAATAAGCGGATATTTTATCCTACTCCTATCATATTATGATAAAACAAATTATCAGATGTGAACAAGACAGCGGTCTGGCAAAATATGACTTTCAAATGTATCAAGCAATTGTTTTAAGATAACACGTCATGGATCTTTTGCGAATCTTCACAATACCTTAAATCTCAATTAATTGTGTTTAATGCGAAAGTATACTATGGTACGTACTAGTTATGCGAATAAATGTGTCTTTAGTTATCTATGGGTAATATACCTACGTTACTCAAAAAGTATACATATTTTAACTCCCATAGATACCTACGAACTACGAAGATATCTAGAAGCAGCTCCTAGAATCAAATGAAGAGGTTTTACAATATGACAGTAAAGATATCCTCACATCATGTTATTTAGATAATATATTACATTATCATATTATTATTATCTGGGGGAAGATAAGAAGATTCTATGAGTACCTAAATTAGTTTTTTTTAAACTTTGAAAGAAACTCAATAAATAATTGTAACTACAAATATACTGCCAAGCCAACGTAGTAATATTTGCTGTCTGTGCTATTTCAAAACATACAAATCGCCTTTCTGGTACAATGCGTGAGTGTAGATATTATAGTCCTAGCTTTAAAACCCGGTGGGGACGAGCAAAAGGCTGATCACTCAGTTGTACGTAAAGAAAATCGATTAGCTATAGCGATTGCATTTGACCCATACCCCACAAAGGGACACAGGAATTCACTACTTCAGAGTTCAGACGGTCAGTCAATACAATGAAATTACATTTCCTGTTCATATTCGCACCTTCGTTCCAAAAGATTACAGTTAAAATTGCATTTTTGGAGTTCCGAACCACAAAAGGAAAAATGGAATGGAAGGAAAATATGAGATAAATATTGCATTATGTATCTACTTATTGTATTATAGATCGAAATGAAAATTTAAAAGTACCGTCATGGACAAAATGCAGTCTAATTTAATGCAAACGATTTTTTTTATTATAAACATAGAAACTAATTCTTATTACTGATTTTCTTCTCCGCCATATCTTTAGATTGACCTTTAGGTATAACAAACTAGCTGTACCCCGCGGTTTGATCCGCATTGCTCCGCTCCTGTTGTTCTTAGCGTGATGATATCTATTATTATTAATAGCCTTCCTCGATAATTATTAATATAGTGTTATATGCTTTAATATGTAATAATAAAAATAACATCAATGAAGAGAGTGTATCGAAGGTAATTTGCACAGAGCAAGTTATATAGGTAATTTGGACGTAATAAATTTGGATTCACAGAAATTTAAACTGCAAAACGTCATCATATCAATAATTCAAATGGCAACATTGCGTGCCTACACTCATTTAAAAACTTCCAGCATAAATGCGCTCTGCAATACTTGCTGATAATTTTTAAATACTAGTCTTTATTCAACTAATGGGTTTTCTGTGAAATTACTCCAAGGTCTATTTAATAAAATATTTTTATAAAAATCATGATGTAATGTGTGGCTCATAATTATAATGCACTAATATTTTACAAGTGATAACATCAAATCATCACACAGTTAAACGCCAAGTTTTGTATAACTTTTATTAATTGTATATGTTTTGCCTTATATCCTGTCCTCTTTATATAAGAAGCAACAAAATTACATGCAATGGAATCCCTATTAATTTTTCAATTTCTACACTAATGCGTAACTATCTTCATAGCAGTTAGAATATTGTATTATTTTCTATTTCTATTTTATCTGTTATCCATCAAAATTTAAGTGGATCTCTAGAATTTCAGAAAGTTGTTTTCTGAAATTCTATTTCTAAACACATGATAAACACTCATCTAAACAGTTGCTCAATCGATTGTCTGTTTAAAACACAACTTTATCTATATAAAATTACTTGAATTTTAATGTATGTGGTTTAAATGATTAGCCAGAATGCCAAGAATGTGCAACACAACATTTATTCTTGCAAGATCAATGTGACCTAAGCGATTTGAAAAAAAATACTGCATTTTAAATCAAACTAACTGTAGTAAATGAAAATGCTTAATATAATATTGAGCGAGATTTGTTATCGTCCAAGTGAATAATAAAATATTAAAGTGAAACTTTTATTACATCGTCTCAAACTTTTTGGTCTGTGTAGCGCATGTCGCGTGTATCGCGGCTGCCGAGTAGGTATACCTACTCGGCAGCCAACCGTCACGCGACATGCGCTACACAAAGCAGTGTTCGGATTTCGGAACCGTTCGAACAGTTTCACTTTTACCGTGTTTTCATAAAACCACACAACATTTTTATTATTTTTCCCAATTTTTCCTTTTGAATTTAGATCAAAAAGACAATATGTCGTCTGTGATTTTTAGTTTATGGTTCTGTCATCTGGCGGGTGCCATATTTATTGTCAATTGACTTTGACGACGACATTGACAATTCTTCGAACGTTGCATTTTGCGATTATTTTTCAATACAGCCTATTCCTATGTTATAATTTCATCATTTTAAAGTTTTTGCGCAAATTATTATTTGCATGCATATTGTACATGTGTAATGTCTTTATTCGAAAACACGGGTTTTAATTCCACCCTTTACGAAGCTTTGTATCTTCAAATCGAGGATACTCTGGGCTTCGCGAAAGATTTCTTTCAGTCTTGCGTGTCATCATTGCCAATCGAAAACTTACCTAAAAGTCTTGTAAATTTTAATGAATTCACGTTTTACGACGACTTAGCGGAAGTATTTTTCTTCAACGAATTTCAATTATTGCTCCTTAAAACATTTCTTATCATTCTTGTGTTTACGTTGTTATTGATTTTTATATCTTGGCGTGTTTATGGAAACCGGATATCTGAGCGGTTTATGAAACCCGGTAAGTGTTTTCCCACATTCAATTCTATTATCCCGTTCCATTTACTTTCATTTTAAAGCTAATTAACAACTAACAATAATTGCCTATATAGCTACGCCGTTTTCTCTACCCTTACGTCATATAGTTGAGTTTTTATCATAAACATCTATATATTGATGCATTCTCTAATCTTTTATCTTGATAAAAATAATGTGTAAACTATATTTACTAGTGCCTTTGTTTAAGTTTCTTAAACCAAATCTAGTGTAGAAACAAAAAAAAAATCTCAGTAGGTATGTAATTAATTGTTTTTTCATTCTAATTAAAAAGTTCTAGTAAGAAAACACTGTTAGTATGATTAACATAAATAGTTTTCATCATTATCCTGTTGTTTCTTGTCTCATAAAGTTAATTATGTTACAGCTACATCAGCAACCATAGCACAACTGAAAGAGAGTGTATCCAAGTTAAAACTGCCAAAAGAACACACACCACGCATCTAAAATGGCGGAAAAGATAAAGAAATTCTTTCAAAAAAAGAAAGCGGACGCCAAATTCAAGTTAGCTGGTCCTGGCCACAGGTTAAGTGAGTCAAGTATAAGTAACCAATCTGTGAGGCGAGAGGAGCCTGTGGTTAAGAGAAGCGGTCTTTCGGAAGAGAGTAAGGTTGCTGCGGAGGCTGCACTGGCTAGACTCTCGCTGAAGAGAGATAATCCTGCTTTTAATACCTCTTTGGCTGCTATTCGGGTATGTATTTTGTAGTTTTTTGATTGAAGACTGTTTCAATTGTATTATTTATTGAAATCTTATATAACAATTAATTCGACGACGCGGTTGGCGCAGTGGTAAAGTAACTGCCTACTGAGCCGACGGTCCCGGGTTCGATCCCCGGTCAGGGCAAATATTTGTGTGAGGAACTCAATTATATTTTGTTCTTGGGTCTGGGTGTTATCTATATATGTATTTATTAAATATTATATTTATCGTCGCCTAGTAACCACAATACAAGCCTTAATTGAGCTTACTGTGGGACTAGGTCGATTTGTGTAATAATATCCTATAATATTTATTTATTTATTTTATTTATTCAAATAATTAATCTTTTCTTAAGTATAGAAATGAATCTTTTATGAGATAAACACATTATTTCAAGCTTTTCCTTTTAATTTTAATTCTGAGCCTGTTATTTAGCTGTGTGTTACCAAACTATCTTGAAAAATATTAAAGCATGTTTTCTTGTTAATCTTTATTTTCTTTTCAATACAAAACAAGTCCTTCGGTTAGCTATGGTTCCGATGTTTTCATCCTATTGTGTAACTAGTTTTATTAAGATTTATTCACGGTTAGAGTAAGTATTGAATTGACCAAGCTTATATTTTGTTCAATTTAAAACAGTGCATTCGAGGAATTCCAGATGTCGAGTAATTAGGAAAATTGTGAATACACTTCAGAGTATAGTTTTATTGTGAGAATCATAAAGGCATCACATGAAAATAAACGAGTTTGTTAACAATATTATTCATGTTTGTTTAATCAATCATTAGTTATATATTATTTTAACGTTATTGCATTTACCCTGTCATCAGGAATTACCCTAATGCACCTTATTTTTTTTTTATAATATCTGAAGTACCTGAAACATGAGTAATGAATATACTTATTTTTATAATATGAAAGAGAAGACTCTCTTATTAAAATATGTATTTATAACTTCCGCCCACGACTTTGTACGTGCATCCCCGTTATTCCCCGTTCCCGCAAGAATTTCGGGAAATCCTTTCTTAGCGGATGCCTACGTCCTAACATCTACCTTTATGCCAAATTTCAGCCCGATACGTCCAGTGGTTTGGACTGTGCGTTGATAGATCATTATATCAGTCACCTTTGAGTTTTATATATATATAGATTACCTAATATTTATTGAAATACGACAGGCTCAGGTCAAAAGAGAATTGGAGAGTGAAGCGACAAACTCAAAAGTTGAAAATGAACCCCTCCCAGTAGAAAAGAAGGTAGAAATAGAAAAGGAAGTGCCGGGAAATTTTGCCGCTTCTGGTGTTTATTTCAAGTTAGTATTTGCAACAACTTTGTCTATGGAATATACTTAAAATAAATAAACATATGCATAATTTAATATACTATTTGGCTGCCTATAAGCTGATTAATTAAAAACAATACTGCTTAAAAAATGCAAAGCGATCACACATTTGACTTGCATTTATACATCAGTGCTTCAAACATACATCAATGTATATTTATTTTATTCAATAATTACTAAAAAGGCATTCGGAGCATAAATTATTTTAATAAATAAATAAATACTTATTTACAGATGTCCAATAATAAGCAACGACATATTACCTCGCGACGAATGGAAGCGAAACATAAAAACATTCCTGTATGAACAATTAGAAGAGGAGCGAGGACTCACGGCTTGTCTTATTATACAGTCGTGTAATAATAATAGGGAAAAGGTGAGATTGATTCAATAAGATTGATTGATTGATTAACGAATGAACAAACTATTTATATAATATTTTTATTATAATATTTCATGGCTTTTCGTAAAATTTTCGATATTTATTAGTTACAGCTGAAATGAAAACAGATAAATCACTACATAGTATAAAACAAAGTCGCTTTCTCTGTCCCTATGTCCCTTTGTATGCTTAAATCTTTAAAACTACGCAACGGATTTTGATGCGGCTTTTTTAATAGGTAGAGTGATTCAAGAGGAAGGTTTTAGTATATAACTTATTAGGTTTTAGATAAAGCGGGCGAAGCCGCGGGCGGAAAGCTAGTTAACTGTATAAAAGACACAAAATATACAATATTATTTTTTAATTTATAATAAATACTGAGAAAACAATTTTTTCTTTTCCCTTTTAAAATGTATTTCTGAATTTTAAATTTACAGATTGATACCTGTGTTGAAACACTATGTAAGTATTTAGAGAACATTGTGACTTACCCTGAGGAAGAGAAATATCAGAAAATAAGAATGTCCAACAGGTAAGGCAATTTCTATTTTATCCATACTAATATTATAAATGCGAAAGTAACTCTGTCTGTCTGTCTGTTACTCTATCACGCCTAAACTACTGAACCAATTTTCATGAAATTTGGTATGGAGATATTTTGATACCCGAAAAGGACATAGGATAAGTTTTATCCCGGAAATCCCTCGGGAACTATGCGGGTTTTTCTTTGATTGTGCGGGCGATGCCGCGGGTGGAAGGCTAGTATAATATATTATATCATTATGCATCTAATGAAGAAAATTAATATTGGTGAAACATAATTTATTTTACTTTTCAATTTAAATTGTGCATTTTTCTACAAATTGGTTGTTTTTCATTAATTAATATTTATAGAAATTCATATAAATCCAAACACCACTCTAGGTTTGAAAACAACAAAACCAAATATTGTGTTTATTTATACCTGTTGATAAAAAATGGCATAACAGAATCTTAATACATATATATAAATCTCGTGTCACAATGTTTGTCCTCAATGGACTCCTAAACCACTTAACCGATTATAATAAAATTCGCACACCATGTGCAGTTCGATCCAACTTGAGAGATAGGATAGGTTTTATCCCGGAAATCCCACGGGAAAGCGAACTATACGGTGTTTTCTCTGAAAACGCGGGCGAAGCCGCGGGCGGAAAGCTAGTATATTATAAAGGTCTAGCTTTCTTACAATGCATTTACATCAAACGATCAATCTAACCCCACTATGTCAAATTATTTTAGTGTAAACAGACGTAGAGCATTCTTTCGTTGTTCTTAGTGCTTTCGAAAAGACTCTATGCAATGTTCTAATACTGAACAACACTGAATACGAGTTTTCGTTTTAAAAGATCACGAAACAATGCTCTTGCTCTAACTCTATGTTTATTTGATGTAAATGCACTGTTACTGTAACAGAGTGTAAATCGATAGAGTAGTTTTACAGTTTATATGCTACAAATATTTTCTCTTTATAATTTTAGTGTAATGTAGTGAAGTCCCATGTTCCCAAGTGTGGTAAGGGGCAGATGCATTATATATCTGTTTCACTGATCGATTTTCTTTAGGGACAAGTAGGTGATCAGCCTTCTGTGTCCTACCAGACCGAGACATTTTTAAGCTATTGCATAGCTTCTATCGCGGGCCTTGAGCGCGGGGACCGAATCGAGAAATTCCGTAACGAAAAAACCTCACGCTCCCCACGGGGACGGGCCTCCGCGCCCGTACCTGTGGCTTGAAGGCATAGCATGCAATAGCTTTACCGCGGCAGTCCCCGAGTGCCACACGTCTTTTTTTTTCTTCGTCTCCACCGGGAATCGAACCCAGGACCACTCAGTTCTACGCTCACTCGTCAACCACTGTACCAAGGAGGCGGTCAAATTTTAGTATAGATATTACTTATTTTAAACATTAATTAATGATAAAATAAACAATTTCAGAGCATTCACAGACCGTGTGCAACCAATAGAAGGTGCTATGGAATTATTATTAGCGGCTGGGTTCGTTCAACAGAAATTGTTCAATAATGAAGGGAATGAGGAAGATTTCCTTGTGTTTAATAAGGATAATGTGCCTTCTGTTGAGAGTTTAGTTGTAAGTATATTATTAATATTGTTAAAATTTGAAATACAAGAAATAATTAAAAATTAATTCAGATGTGAAGCTGTGTGATGTTGTTACTTGATATTTTGAAGGCATTAAAAAAAATCTTTTATTTATTTATACAATGGCATTTATTATACCGTAAAATTGTAAAAGCATATTGAATAGGTTTATTTAACTGTACGGACAAAACCACATGCAAAAGCTTATAATTAAAAATCATAATACACATAAAATATTAGTTCAGTACTTTTTTTTAGTAACAAACATCCGCATATCTATCCAAACGTCAAAAATTTCGTATCAGTTATCCTTTCTACGCTAACTAATATTATCCTTACCTCCATAATAATTGACCGCCTCCTTGGTACAGTGGTTGACGCGTGAGCGTAGAACCAAGGGTTCCTGGGTTCGATTCCCGGTGGAGACGAAGAAAAAAAAATGTATCGGTCTGGCAGGACCCAGAAGGCTGATCACCTACTTGTCCCTAAAGAAAATCGATCAGTGAAACAGATGTATAATGTCCCATTACCCCACTAGGGGAAATGGGACTTCACTTTTCCGTAAAAATATTAAAAGTAGTAATAACATAGCTCACTATACATTACAAAATAAATTAATTTATATCAAGTCAAGGGAATATAAATGATGCTCTAAATGTTTTTAATTTTTATCTTGATTTTTATACTTCCATTATATTGTAACTTCCATATGGGAACACATGGCCTGAAATAAAACAATTTTATTTTTATTTTTTTTATTTATATCCAAATTTCAGACACTTATAGAAGCTCTCCGTTCAGCGGAACCCATACAACTAGAGTTGGATAGAAACTTGCAAGTATTATTACCGTCTCAAGCAGCGAATAAAGTGCAATTACCTCCCTCGTTCTATGCACTTACTCCCGAGGAAATTAAACGGGAACAACAGTTAAGGTAAATACTACTATCCTACTAATCTTAATCCATACTAATATTATAAATGCGAAAGTAACTCTGTCTGTCTGTCTGTTACTCAATCACGCCTTAACTACTGAACCAATTTGCATGAAATTTGGTATAGAGATATTTTGATACCCGAGAAAGGACATAGGATAGGTTTTATCCCGTAAATCCTACGGGAATGGGTATTTCTTTGAAAACGCGGGCGAAGCCGCGGGCGGGAAGTTAGTATGTATATAATATAAATCTCGTGTCACAATGTTTGTCCTCAATGGACTCCTAAACCACTTAACCGATTATAATAAAATTCGCACACCATGTGCAGTTCGATCCAACTTGAGAGATAGGATAGTTTAAACATGTAGGTACCACGGGCGAAGCAGGGGCGGAGTACTAGTATTATAAATGCGAAAGTTTGTGAGGATGTGTATGTGTGTGTTTGTTAATCTTTCACGCAAATACTACTGAACCGATACAATGAAATTTAGCACACATATAGAGGATAACTTGGATTAACACATAGGATAGGTTTTATCCCGGAAATCCCACGGGAACGGGAACTATGCGGGTTTTCCTTTGCAAACGCGGGCGAAGCCGCGGGCCGAAATCTAGTAAATAATAATATATGCTTATTAATGAACTAGCTTTCTGCCAGCGGCTTCGCTCGCGTAGTCAAAGAAAAACCCGCATAGTTCCCGTTCCTAGGGGATTTCGAGGATAAAATCTATCCTATGTTCTTCCTCAGGTCTCAAACTATCTCTGTACCAATTTTAAAGTAAACCAATGCAGTACTTTTTGAGTTTAGCCCGGACATACATACAGACAAACAAACTGACAAAAATTCTAAAAACTATATTTTTGGCTTGGATGTAGATTTTAGATCACGGCCCAAGTGTTATATTATGATGTTTTCTTTTCTATTTCTTTGTTATTTAATATTTTATTTAATTTTCAGGGCAGAAGCGATAGAAAGATCTCAAATGTTGCGCACTAAAGCTATGAGAGAAAAGGATGAATTACGAGAAATGAGGAAATATAAATTCGCTATTATTAGGATACGCTTTCCAGATGGGATTCTACTTCAGGTATTATTTTTTTCTGTTTGTCTTTTAAGAGTCGATTTTTCAATGCTTGGATAAAACTTATCCGTCCAATAAAGTAACGATAATATTAAAATGTCACGTAAACTGTCAAATACGGGCAATAAGAATACGTTTTTAAAATGGTAGTTTTATACATTACTAGTCGCTCCGCGCGGTTTCACCCCCGTGGCTCCTCTCCTGTTAGTCGTAGCGTGATGGTATATAGCCTATAGCCTTCCTCGATAAATGAGCTATCTAACACCGAAAGAATTTTTCAAATCGGACCAGTAGTTCCCGAGATTAGCGCGTTCAAACAAACAAACAAACTCTTCTGCTTTATAATATTAGTATAGATTCGACGAATAAGTTTTAAACCAAGCATTGAAAAATCGGCCCTAAATGTAATTAACATTAATTATTCAAGCTACTTCATATAATTTCAGACATAGCTAAATTACTGATCAGTCTCCTGTATTTATATTTTAAAAGTATTTTATTGAATTGCATCATTTTTTTTAAATTAATAATATTACCATTATTGATTAGTTGAGATATTTTGTATTTTCATATAAAAATTATAGTAATGCGTATGTGCGTGTAATTGTGTTATGTACTTATTTAGTATGTTTATTATAATTATAAATAATGGTAATATACCAAATGATTAATAAATAATGTTGCTAGTCATTCTACTACACTATATAAATCACTAATTCACTTCACATTTATGTTACAGGGAACATTTTCAGTCTACGAAAAGTATCAAGATATTCACGACTTCCTTCGAGAAAATCTGGAACATAGTGACTTACCATTCGTCTTAACAACACCCACGGGTCATAAACTAAATATAGACGAAGATTCCAATAAAACATTAATTGACCTAAAATTAGTACCGACAAGTATATTAAATTTCGCCTGGCATTCGTCCATTCTTGATGAAATTAATAATAGTCCCAATAAAGATGTGTATTTGAAACCTGAAATCATGATTTTGGTGCAAGAAATATGATTAACTGTTGTATTTATTTTTTTATTTATTTGGATTGTGTGAAGTAAGGGGTTTTACTAGCTGAATTTGGAAAGCCTTGGAAGTTAATTTTTGTATAAAATTGATGACTTTGCATTTATAATTTTGAATTGTATCCATGTAGGATGGGCTTGAAAGGGATTTGAAAATGTATTCCTTATTATTTGGTAGTCCTTAAAAAATATGTTCAGTCATTTTAATAACCCTTTTTAATTTATGTGCTACCATCCAAAATATTGATTTTTATATAAAGTTTTTGTTCTAGCGTCCATATACAATTTAAAAATGTAATATTAACTACTCAAAGTACATAATAATATTATGTATAATTCAATTTAGTGGACGGTTTTTTTACCTTGTTTTATTGATTAAAAGAAAAATGTAACATTCACTTTTAACCATTAGTCACATTTAGGCTGGGTTGCACCATCTTACTTTAGCAATAACAAACATGTTAAAGAAACGGTTAGGGAAAATAAGAGTTCCCCATTTGACAATTTTATAGAGGACGTAATTATTTTAACACTAACTATAACCGCTGTTTCATCGGTTAAAGTTAAGGTTAAATAACTGTCAGAGGCGTCAAATTCAAAATGAGATGTCATTTGCCTTGAGACTGACATTATAAAATACGTTGGTGAAACACATTTCGCTATCACTGTAAAAGTCACTGTTACTGTTATTGTTATATACTAGCTGTGCCGCGCGGTTTCACCCGCATTGCTCCGCTCCTGTTGGTCTTAGCGTGATGATATATTATAGCCTATAAGCCTTCCTCGATAAATGGGCTATCTAACACCGAAAGAATTTTTCAAGTCGGACCAGTAGTTCCTGAGATTAGCGCGTTCAAACAAACAAACAAACTCTTCAGCTTTATAATCTTATATATAAAATTCTCGTGTCACAATGTTAGTCTGCATACTCCTCCGAAACGGGTGGACCGATTCTCATGAAATTTTCTGTGCATATCGGGTAAGTCTGAGAATCGGCCAACATCTATTTTTCATATGTACCACGGGCGAAGCCGGGGCGGGCCGCTAGTATTAGTATAGATTTAACATTAACTAAAAAATGGTGCAACCAAGCCTTAAACTTATGTTCCTTACACTCAACTATTTTATTGATTACTTATCAATTATAATCCTCTCCTATTATATGCACACATGTAATTTTAAATATAGTTTAAATATTAAGGTTAAAAAGCTTTTTAACTTATAATGCAAAGTAAACAAATTGTTGTAATCTTTCACTATTTTTTGTAAGTCGAGATGTTCATAATTGTGCAAAATAAATTTAATAATGTTATTTATGTGTTTTATTTTTAACATCTCCGTTTTCAGCGATAGAAAACTACAAATTGTTGAAGAATAAGTTTTTAAAATTCTATTATTCCGCGGGATTCGAACCCGCGTCTTTCTTTCAAGGAATATAATAAAAAAAGAATTATCGAAATCGGTCCACCCGTTCACGCGTGATGCCGTGACAACGCGAAACGGGTTTCATTTTTATATATGTAGAAGAAATGTCACAGAATACTGTAGAGGATAACGGATTAAACATAAATCTAGCAGAAAACAAATTACATCCAATTTTATAATAAAAGCAAAAACAATATGACTCATCTTAATATCCACTAAAATGGTAAAAAGATTCAAAAATTTACTGAAACCAAGTTTTTAGGCATAGTTCTTGACCAAAGATGTAGTTGAAAGTCACAGGTTAAAATATATATTGATAGGTACGCGAAGTAAATTCGTGTTTGCACTACGGCCGACGGCGCGGCGTATTCGTAAGACTACAGTAACGTAACACTGTCTAAAAAGCTGCTATAATTGCACGGTTACATCAATGTACGGATTACTTTTGTGGGTAATGCCCAGCTGTAGCGGGTGTCGGTCCCCTTGTAAGTTGCTGTAAGCCAATTTTCATGTACATTTTAGAATTCATAATTTTAGTAAAAATAATCATAAATTCGTAATAACCTTTGAGGATAGCTCGCTTTTCACTAAAAGGGACCCGACGCGTTTGCGAGTGCCTTTGTATAAAGGTCTAGGTACGCTCTTGAATAGTTATGCAATGGCTTTATAAGTTTTCAATAATTTACTGGAGTTGTGATCCCTACCACTAAGCAAATTAAAATGGCAACTTATAAAGTTCCTCGTAGAGCGTTCTTTATGAATGGCCGAGCATTTCGCACATACATTTTAAATTATGATTGTTTGCAGAATGTGTCAGGCTTCTTAGATTTGTAGAATAATAACATTTTTGTATCGAATGTTTTTTTGCCAAATTGTATGTATGTGTGACTTTGTGATGAATAATGAACCTGTTGATAATTTCAATAGCCTGTATGATATTTGCTTTGTATGACAAATTAAAATGAAGTGAAATCAAAAAATAAATGTATGTTGCAGGCTGTTAATAACGACTAAACATGCTGAATAACTAAATAATTGTAACATCTTTGTATATGTCACGGCTAAAGGTAGGTGAGAACATAAACTTAAGAT
>CAJQZN010041886.1:36567-84572 GCA_907164685.1 Colias eurytheme | reverse complement strand
CAAATTGTTCATGTTTTTGTTTACAAAAAATGTATGTACAAAAAAACTGAAGTAAAACTGGAATTTAATTTATTACAGGAAGAGACGGAACAGGTCACTTACATCAACACTATTCTTGCGACTGGTCCAATTAGGACTTTGATGAATTTCCTCGTTAGCAAAGGTAGGTGCAACCTACCTACCTCTACTAAGCTGTAGTTTGCAAAAAAAAATCCGCGCTTGCATATTCAATTTTAATTCTAGTACTTTTGACCTCGATATGAGGCGGTTTTCCTCATAATTTGAAACATTTTTCATTGATGTTTCGCTCCTATGGTCGTATTGTGATATTATACAGCATAGGTAGAGCTATCAATAATCAATAAGCAGTTCCCAAATGAAGCACATTGATCCATACATTCAATCAGCTCTACATTCTAAGTAGGTATAGATTACAAATATACTTTCAGGTCTGAATCAAATGAACGAATACAATGAGCAGGTTGATATATTAAAGAAAATTTGGTTCACAAAGTACGCTCGTCACTGGACCGGCCTTTGCAAATGCAGCTGCGCTTTTGAAAACATCTTCATGGCTGAACTGAAGTCAAACGATGTTCTTGGTAAGTTCCTAAATTCAACTATGAGTTAATCTGCATGAACTAACATCTACGATTATAATAATGACGACAGTTATTAAGTTAGTGGGTACTGGGTAAGTACCAACTAGTAACAGGAAAAAATATTATATTACTCGTAGAATAAATATTATGTTCATTTTTATAATTTTAGTAGCCAGAACACTTTTCTTGTAATAGAGATTATCTGGTAGGTACAACGAACCAACCAATAGATCCATACATGTATTTCAATCGCTTGTGTATTATATTTATTGCTTGTCCTTAAAAACTATACCTATAATTTTATTCATGTTTCAGGTCTCCACAGCTGGTTGTTCTTTGCTAAAAGAGAAATGGATCATAAAGCTAACTACTTGGGCTACATAGATAAACTCGACTTATCTGGAGTAAGTTTTATAATCCTAACGAAGTTCCTGCTTATCTTTATCCTAATACCTGTTTAATATTCAAAATGTTACTCTTAACTATGTCAAGCCATTAATTATATTGATACAATGTACGAATAATTCTTAATATCTGCTGCTATATTTTTTAAATATCTGCTGCTATATTTTTTAATCCTCTTTCAAGCGGAAATCTATCCCGCGATATTGTAGGTAATAAAGGACGTTTCATATCTTTTATCATTTCCGAAAATTTGTATGAAACAGCGCATGAGGAATCCCTCTTTCGAAACACTCCATAGATAGTAACTGCGAAAGTACCTATCAATCTGAAGCTTTTTGTAAATCTTAAAAAGCCTTTGCTGACTGCTGTAAACAAAAAATTGACCAGTTTTTCGTGGTTTTTTATGTAGGTAGGTACTTAATTGGCATTCGAGTAAAGTCCTTAAATTATATTTATAAACATAATAACAGAAACATGACTCAAGTTTGATGACAGCGAATAGCGATGAATCGTAATACTGTAATGATCTCATTGCATTGCAATGAGTTAAATAGGATCTCTACCTGCCGTGTATCAGAGTAAATTTATAAAACGTAGACATTTAGGTACCTACACACAAAACATAACTTTATCATGTAAAATATAATGGGTATGTTTTGTTATAACATTAATCACATAAGTAACTTATTCGTTAGAGGGCATTTTTGTTAGAATAGGACATACCTACGTTATGTTTTAAATATTAATTATATATTCTTGTCACCAATTATATAGCAATTACGACGATTCGTCGAACATAAACACAATAAGAAAGTGGAGTTTTTGTGCGCAAATATTTTGTTGATTAAAACCCGCAGTATTATTACAATTATGTGAAAGTTCGTGAGGATAAAAAACGCAAAAGTGAAAATTTTCATAGATAAATTAGTGTAAATATAAATGTATGTAGGTAAATGGTCGACGTTAATTAAATTAAGTATGAGTTCTTTGTAAAAAATATTGTAGGAAAAACGTAACATTTCTGGTTGGCCTTACCTGTAACATTGAATGTATCTTGTGAACCGACATAGTCAAAAATTACTAGGTAGCCAGAAAGAACTTAAAATAGAATTGCAGCTTTAATTCGATATAATAATCATCATTATAACCCATTTTTATTATTTTGCTTAATCATTTTACCTATTAATAAACTTTTCATCTCTTACAGAAAGGACTGATTCTCAAGCAACATTCAATTCTGAGTGAAACCAAGGATGCGCCAGAAATCACAATGTTCGTCGGCACATCACCAGAGCTAGAAACCGCCTTGTATACTCTGTGCTTCATGGCGCGCCCTGACAGGCCGTGCAAGTTGCGCTACAACAACGTACCATTTACCATTCAAACCAAAACCTTGAAATCTGATAATGTAATCCTCATTGACACTGCATACCCTATGTACTAATTTAAGTTTTTTAACATCTTAAAATAATAGATTATTTATCGATATAAAAATCAATTTTGTAACTTAAAATGGTTACCGTACAATGTTAGATAATGTACAAAAGATATATTTTTAATAAAATACTTAATAATACTTGGACTTTGTATCATTTACTTCTTATACCTGTTTCCTTAGTTTGCACAGCTAGTATTAGCAGAATGGTCAATTTACAATAACTATTCTCAAACATTATAGCCTAATTTCTAGATATTTCTCATAGTTCATTGATCTCAAATAAAAGAAAATGCAGCTATAAATTCATTATGCTTTTTAGATTAAGTTATTTACCACCTAGTCCTGTCCACATCATCTATCATAAGCGATATAAATAGCAGAAATTGGAGCTTGATCTACTACAACTTACGTATGCATATTCAACAGGGAAGTCTACAATCTCCATTAACTGCAGTTTAATTACTTTCTGCGAAAATCAAGCAATGTGGGTCTGTGGTAGAAAATCAGTGATTAAAACAACATGTTTATACGCAATGTTTTATTGTCTAATTAGATGGCACAATCATGTTATCTAAGGTCACAAACTACGATCTATTGCAGTGACTTGAGATTAATTAAAAATAGAGTAAAAAGGAACGCAGATTTAAATGTTTTACAAGCACAACTGGAAATAAAAAAAATAAACAATAGTATAAACATTGACGTAGTTAGTTACATAATTCAAAATTTTTAGGAAGTTCTTCTTAAGACTAAGAAAACGATGTAAATATGTATACCTACTGTAATGTACATGATTCTTCGTGACAATAGTTAACAAATATATTTGGAGTATAACCAATTGAGACTAAAAAACGATCCTAATCTATCAAAAACAATAAAAAATAAACAGCCTATAATATAAACTAAAACATAACTGGCAAGATCATAATTTATAACATTGTAAATGAGCTATGTATAAGATTTTAGACACTGGCATTAAAAATCTACACTTATATCGAATATCTTCGAAATAAATGCTTTGAACAAAATACAATAGACAATTATTTTATTCTAAGATAGGTACATATAATTTTAAATGAAATCATAATAATAATTTTAATCAAATATGAAAAAAAAGGCGGGTTGCACTCCGGGAGTGCCGGCAGAAGTGAAAACTTGATTATTAACGTTGAGCATGTTTGATATCCATCCGTCTTACGCTTTTTCGATCAGGTCACGTGTCCTGACGCGAGTTTAAGATTTTATACCCAACGCCGCTAAAGAAGTTTTCACTTTAAAAAACATAATGTTTGTTAGTTTATGTTTTTTAAATGAGTGATTCTTATGTGATATGTTTGTTTAGATTTCATTATTTTTGATCGCTTAATTCTATTTGTTTTTGATATACAATAACTGACTAGAATTTCGGCAGATTAGTAATAAATTAATTAAAGATAAAACAAACAATGCCAAATCTCTATTTACATGTTTCCGATCTTGATATTTTTATACATAAAACGACTTAATAACGAGTTTAGGAAATGCATTGAATAGGAAGATAAGCGACAACATAGGAAAGTTCAATTAAATATAACACTTATATAATATAAATTTAAGATATTATCAAAATCTATGAGCAGATATGGCAGGGACTATACATGAATATAATTTAATATAGACAATCTTTTCGTTTTTTTTTCTATATTTATTTAACAATCTCATAAACAAATTAATGTTTCATTAGGTGTACTTTAGGAGGCGGGCGGGTTTCAAGACAAAAAAAAAATTAATAAAAAAAAATTGTACTTATCTAAATAAAAATGATCAAAAACCGTATCCTTGGGTCTAATATCAAATTACATGGAAATATTTACCAAATTGATTACATTAGGTATATTAACATGATCTTTTATATAACAGTGGCTCTTTTATCACGATTTCCATATTCTTATAATAAAATATAACACTTTCAAAAAGCATTTAAAAATCAATAACATAAGTAGACATAAACAAAAACAATAGAGTATATTTAGATTCGTTGTTACACTTACTGGGGTTACACCCGTGGTAGCTGGTTAACTTAATTATTAATACAATATTCCCAGAAATACTGTGCGTGTCCATAATGCAAATCATACTGTTCGTTAATCTTATTTGTATCTTATTCTATACGAAATAAGAGCCATATTCGTGTGGCATGACGCCACGTCGCGGGTAAAACGTGTGTGTCAAAGAGTAGTTGAGCAGATTCCTTATATTCGAGGTGTAAATATCGGCGAAACGGAACAAACGCCTTGAGAAATATGTCGGGTTGTGGTATGTACGGAATACACTGCCGAATTGCGGATTGAACACTGATTTTGTGGCGTTTCTGAAATTAAGTAGTAGAAAAATTGAATAATGTAATTTGAGTAATAGACACAAATCTTACTTTAAAATAAATTTTCTATGCAAAATGATAATCTAGTATAATATTATCTACAAATTACTGTGCTTTTTAATGTATAAACAAAGATTTCGAAAATTTTTGAACTACACAAGTCGCTAGAGAAATTTTTATTTTAATACATAGGAACACTAACGACATCTATACTTTGAATCAGCCCCCCCTAGTCAAGTGGCTTTCTGTTAGCGTAGCGTTCAATAGAATAGACTACGAACTCAGAGGAATAAACCTATAGAGTTCTTATATTGAGACAGAACAAAATACATATTTTCTAATCTACTTACTCTTAGTCAATAACAGCATAAGTCAGATTGAGATAGCGATAGAGTATTTGCACTGTCTTCAAACGTAGCGCGCCGGCAGTCAGTTTGTTTTCCAACCAGCTGGTGGGCTCAGTGCGTCACGTGTTTTTAACGAAATATTTAGAAAATATAAAGTGTATAGTGTTTCTTTTTATTTGTCAGTGTGCTAAAATGACTATTGTATGTTTAGCTACCGGCTATTACTAGTCGAATGGGAGTTTTGGATGAAAACAATGAAAAAATATCTTTCCATCGGTAAGTGATTTTCAGCAAATTGATAAATATTTATGTTCTAACCCTATTTGAAGGTTTTATCAAGCGCTTTTTTATAAGTTTATGTTGTAACTGTAACATTTACCCACTTTATGGGGTTGTGGAATACAAAAGAATTAAATAATTTTTAAAAAATGTCACAATATTATCACGTTTGGCATTTTGTTTACCACCGTAGTGTTGTAACACATCTAGCGTATATTATCGATTTATGACAAAAAATCTATTTCATATTAACGTCGATTTATTTACTTTGTTTCTTATATCAGATTTATATGTAGTTGTTGTAGCAAATAATAGATGTAAATTTTCTACAGCAGGAAAATAAAAAATACCACGTGGTTGTTTTATTTGACTTATCTGTTTAGTTTGTTGTTTCTCTTTTAGATTTTTAATAAATTCATTTTGTTTTAGATTTCCAGAGCTAAATAAAAAATGGGTATAAAACATGAGACGTGTAGATTGGACGCCGTCGAAATTTGCTAGATTGTGTTCACTGCATTTCGAGCCTGCGTGTTATCAAGATGGATACTGTAGAAGAATTGTGCAATCTTACGCTTACGTTTTTTTTTGTTCTTTTAGATAATAAATACATTTGTGTGTGAGTGAATTTTTATTTGGAAATTTTTTTACACATTTACTTTAAATGTGTAACTATGTGAAAATTAAACGGTTGATTAAATGACAGTTCTCATAGATGAGAAACTACTATTGAAATACATACTTAATATACATGCGTTTTCAAAGAAAAACCCGCATAGTTCCCATTCCTGTGGGATTTACGGGATCAAAAGTAATTTTTCCAAATTTCATTGTAATCGGTTTAGTAGTATTCGCGTGAAAGAGTAACAAACATCCATCCTCACAAACTTTCGCTTTATTCGTAGGATGTAAGAAAAATGTTTTCTTTAAGACTGTCCTTTTATGAACTTGTTAAAATTCATGCTGACTGTGCCTTTCTCCTCACTCCTTTAACTTTATTGATCTTTATTTTAAATTAGTAACATTTTAAGTTTTAAAATTTATTTTAAAATATACTTACTAGCTTTCCGCCCGCGTTTTTAAAGAAAATCCCGCACAATTCCCGTTCACGTGGGATTTCCGGTATAAAACCTATCCTATGTGTGTATGTACAAAATTTCATTGTAATCGGTTCAGCAGTGAAAGAGAAAGTTATCCATTCTCGCATAATTTCGCATTTATTATATTCGTAGGATTAAACAAATATGTATTCAACTGAAATTAATGATTAATTTTGTTTTTTTTTTTTTATTATTTATTATTTCACGAAACCGTAAATGCAAAATGCATTCACGATTTTATCGATTGAAGCACATCCCATCGATATCACCTTCTATCTATCTAAATACGTACCTATAGTAAAAATGGTGCCATGACTATGTTGAAACGTAGCTTGTAGTCTATAGCTATCTCATTCTTTCATACGACGTTTTCTTTAGATAGAGAGAAACAAATATATGTAAATTGTATACACTCGATACAAGTACTCTATAGGTTTATTGCTCTGAGACTACGAATGTATGAGATTGACGTAACCTGTAGATACGTTTATCTACAGCCTACGTCCATCTCATACATTCGTAGTCTATTCTATTGAACGCTACGCTAACAGAAAGCCACTTGACTAGGGGGGCAGGTATTAACGTAAACTTTGATGTGTACTGAAAAAGCAAAATTATTAAATTTCCTTTTAATCATTTGAGAAACTCAATTTCACACTTTAAATCCTTATGAAACTTCCGTTTTTGTAAACAGATAGACAGTTATTTATGAAAGTCATTAAAATTATTTATAAATTACCTGAGAAAATCTCTCTCAGCCATCCATTTTTCAATAACTTCAACTGCTTCTGGATCTTTGTAATCTTGGTGGTCTTCAATGAGCTGCGTCAACATTTGCAACCAATTGGCATTTTGCTTGAACGTTTCCGTGTTTAATGTGTTAATCTCGTGCTAGAATAAGAAATATTTACTCAGTAACAGTAATTATGTCTGTTTTTATATACAATGAAAAATAATAAAAGGTATGCTTTTATTTTTCTATCTATTTTATTATCACTGCCAATCAAATTACCTACTTCCAAATGAAACGTCATCATTTTGAAACAATAACAACTAACGCACTCACGAATTATCTGGAGCAAAACTCTGCTTACACATGTATTAGGTTTTCTAAACTACGATACGATAATTTTTTTCACAAAGTCTTCTAAACTACGATACGATAAATTTTGAACATTACTGCCACGAAATAAGGTGTTTATTTCAATTAATGTTTTATACAACGGCGCTCTGAAAGTTTCGACTGTCTTTTAATTTATGATTGTGAGTATAGTTGTACATAGTAAATCAATCAATTATTTAAAAAAATATGTACCGTTAATTCATTTATAATAGCTCCCGTCCTCCAACCATGTTCCAAAGTGACATCAGCCAAGTCGCTATATGGATGGTCACCAAAATACAACACCTGGTGACCACTCCATCCTGTCAGGTCTTGTAGCTGCTTTACTGTGCCCTGAAAATAGACAAATATTTAGCAAATAGTTTGAATGCAAAAATGCATAATCGCACTTCTCGCCACAAATTAAAGTTCCACCCCCACCACCTGGATGCATGGCGGTCTACCACAGTGCGCTTTTCCCGACACTTTCTACCGAGAACGACGACCTTGTGGAACGATCTACCATCCTCAGTGTTCCCAAATAGATTCGACGCAGAGACCTTTAAGAAAAGGGCATATTTATACCTCAAAGGCCGGCATCACATTCGCGGTGGCCCTAACATCGCGAATGCTTATGGGCGGCGGGCATCACTTTTCATTAGGTGACCCGCCAGCTCGTGTGCCTGCTTAGCGATAAAAAAAAATGTAGCCCACTCATAATATTGTAAATCAAATGGTTTGGTTGGTTGTTTATTACTTTTTAACATACTGAACCGATTTGACAAAAATTTGGCAAATAGATAGATAAAATACCTAGGTACTTTATTTAACCGCGCTTGTCTTGCAATTTTCTGATCGATTTCTATTATTTATTTTTATTTCCCTTTCTATAAAAGAATCTGTTTTGACAATAATTGATGAATTTATAAAAAACGGTCGGTGGCGACATTCGAAAGTTTTACGCGTAAATATATTTTGACGATTCATTTTAATTTTTATTGATATAAAACTTGTCGGCTACATTTTATGTAGTAAACCATAACAAATAAGAGTGCTTATTAAAGTAATTTTGCAAATTGAAAATGAATTATACAATAATATTATTTATCGTAAGAAATATTAAATACGTCCCTGAAGAAACAAATACTTATTACATAATATTATAAAACCACACCATGTTGGTTATCTTCCGATTCAGGTTTCTATATCGAATTACAATATAAAAACTGCAAAGACGTAGGCAGTTATATAGTTCATGTTATACTATACCTATTTAATATTATGCTTTTGTTGTAACTGGCGAGTGGTGAGGTTTTTATATGTATTTAAGAAAATAATAAATAAATGCTTTAAGTATAACAATTCTTAAATAAATAACATTGTAATTCCGTCGTAAATTATAAAATTACAGTCAAATTATGGAAATATTCAATGTCCTGACGCTTGTAGTATATTAATTAGAATTTTGCGAGTTGACCTTATTCATAAGGTAGAACATTGTAATACTGTGGTAGAACTGCTTAACAAGTATCTATCCCCCCGTACCAATCTTATAGCAGTTTTATTTCCAGTGTGGAAAAAAGACAACGCTATATACGTGCCATAGCCACGTGGATAGTTAAGGAAGAGCGGGTCCTCCTGACACAGGTTTTATCTTAGACTTACTAGGAGGGCCCTACTACTCCAAATTGTGTAAAATTTAGAAAGGAAATAACTAAACTATTTTTATTTTTATTTTTTTTTTTTATATAGGTCGTCTAGCGCCATCACTTTCCCATACTGGAAATAATACTGCAAAAAAAACATAGTAACATCCTCCTTAGTCAGACCTTCGTTAAACTGTACCTATTTGATAATTTGTAATAATTAATTTAATAAACGGAAAAAGATCAGTTTAATACAAAAAGTGTACGATCACATTGTTTACTTTATGAAGCCATCTGAAAGCCTTGACCTTTTATTAAATTATGCATTACCTTTATTTACATTTTGCTAAAACTTGTGAATCATTTTGTAAAAAATATTATATCCCCTGAATATAATAAAGCTTTTTACATCAAAATGTGCAAATAAGAAAAAGTTTATTATTCATATTATATTTCATATTCATATCTTCTAAACTATTACCTCATAATAAATAATGCCTTTTTCTAACGATGTAACCTTTTCCCAAATATGTGTGTTAGCGTTTTTATCGAAAACTCGTATCGGTCGTGAGACTTCGGTGAAGAATTTCGGCTTATTCGCATTAACTATCACTACATCGAAATATTCTCTCCAATCGTGACCCACGAGCATCTCCATTCCTGCATTTCTGAAAATATAAACAAAAATTTAAAAATTATTCATTGATTAACTTTTATCCATTTACATATTTACATATCATTTATACATGAACACATATTTGTAGCAATTGAAAAATAATGATTAAAGATAGGTATCATTATTTGAATGGAATTAAACGTTAAAAAAAATACATTGTAGATACAATGCATTTGTTTTTTTAATTAAAGATTTAATGATACCACAAAGCACAAACAAGGCAATCGACTATCATAATATCCATACTAATATTATAAATGCGAAAGTAACTCTGTCTGTCTGTCTGTTACTCAATCACGCCTAAACTACTGAACAAATTTGCATGAAATTTGGTATGGAGATATTTTGATACCCGAGAAAGGACATAGGCTACCTTTTATTGCGAAATATGTACCACGGGCGAAGCCGGGGCGGACCTCTAGTCATAATATTAAACATGCTTACGAATTTATTAACTACTATCGGTCCACCCCGGCTTCGCCCGTGGTACATATTTCGCAATAAAAGGTATATGTTCCTAGGTATAGGCCTATGTTCTTTCTCAGGGTTTAAAGATTATCTGTGCCAAATTTCATCAATATCGGTCCAGTAGTTTATGCGTGAAAACCATACATACATACATACATACAAACCTTTCCTCTTTATAATATTAGTATAGAATTCTTTGTACACTGTGTCTAGCAAATAGTCTTATAATTGACAGAATATAAGACTATTTGTTTGGGCACTATATGACACAATAATAATTAAAATTAAAACATACACAAAGTGAAAAGGGCTGTTTGTAACAAGGAAAAGTTTCTTTCCACACTCTTGTAGAATTTGAAAATATTTCTTTAAGTCCGAGTTTGGCCTGATGTATTCTTCCACATTTTGGGCTACAATTTTGTGCATAATCGGGTGACAACTTTGTACTGAGTTCTGAAAAGTGAATATACAAAATTTAATTTATAAACACAAATAATAATCTTTATATTTTATGATATTTTCGTAATAGAATACGATTGTTTTAATTATTTTATAGCGATATGTGCAGATTTCGAGCTTAATCCAAGGGGCGAAACTGCTTTAGAAAAAATTTACTATAAAACATAGATTATGAAAATATTTAAATATCAATATAATTAAAATCAAATAAATATTAAAATACTTATATGATTTTTTACCTTTACATCCAAAAAGAGAATTTCAGGATGGTAATCGATGTGGTTCTTATTGAAGTACTCAGCTACATTACAGAGTAATCCCATTTCAGGTACAGAGAATAAATCGGCTAAATGTACCATTTTTGCTCTATTCGCCTAAAAAATAATATTTATTACAAAATGTTGTAATCATATTTTTTGTATGTCACATACAAAAAGGTTTGTAACAAATAACTGAAAAAACGCTAAAGAATTAAAAAATATTTCATTCCCTAGAATTTGTAAGTAACATGGGCAGTACTTTGTTTATAAATATGAATTTATATAGGTAAGTACATAGCTACGTTTTCTACAGCAAATATACTAACACCTAGACAAAAAAACTTGTTTATCAAACTAATTTCAGCTGGTATTTACTACTACTGTCATTAAATCTTAACATACATATATGTATATAAATCTCGTGTCACAATGTTTGTCCTCAATAGACTCCTAAACCGATTATAATAAAATTCGCACACCATGTGCAGTACGATCCAACTTGAGAGATAGGATAGTTTAAACATGTAGTTACCACGGGCGAAGCCGGGGCGGACCGCTAGTACACTTATATACTATATGCTTATCATCGTAAAATCATTACCATAAACTATGCAGATATTAAAACCATACTTGAAATGTAGGTACCTAACATTTCAAGTCGTAAATATTTACTCAATACACAGATGGTATTATTTACCATCCTCATATATCATGATGTACGACATATCATGGACTATGATATAATTTGCAGAAGGGGAACGCACAAATGAATGATTGCTTACAAGTGCACTCATTACAAACATCAATACATATACATATAGTAGTACATATATGTACAATCTTCAGTTAAAGTAACGAAATGATGAATTGGATTTAAGACTATTATTATTAAATTTTTTATATATGCTCTAATAATATCAAATTACAGAGTTTATTTTGAGCGCCTTAGAAATTATCTCATTAAAAACATGCCGATAAGATAAGACTAATGGTATTACATGAAGTAAAATTGTGTAAACATTTTTTTTTTAATCTCAATAATCGAATACATAATTAAGTATCTTTCATTTAATTCCATGCTAACATTATTTCAGACTAGCAGTCTGTGTATCTTTATTTGAAAAATGAATTTAGAATAGATTTAAAATTGTTCTAAACCTTAAAAAAAATATAGGTTTTTGGCATGAAAAATAGAATAAAACATTATATATTTCAAACAATGAGCAGATATGAATTAACCGAATAACTATAGCAACAGAATTTAATATATGTATTTATAAACTAGCTGTGCTCTGCGGTTTTACCCGCAGTGCTCTGCTCCTGTCTTTCCAGGATCATATCTTTAGCAAGATGATAATATAATATAGCCTATAGCCTTCCTCGATAAAGGGGCTATCTAACACCAAAAGAATTTTTCAAATCGGACCAGTAGTTCTCGAAATTAGCGCGTTCAAACAAACAAACTCTTCAGCTTTATAATATTATAGTATAGATTTATTACCTTATGTGCTCTGGTATCTCCTTCAACATAAGCTATTGGTATGATTCTATTTCTATAAACTTGTAGGACTTCATCAGTTGAAACAGGTGTCAAACCTCTGTATACGGCGCCAAATTGAATTTGCAAAAATGAGTCTAGCTTCAAAAGCAATCCTTTTTCAATATCATAGTGCAATCCACGAACTGCAAAATTTGGCTTGTACTCTAATTTCGATATTCCTGCTGGGTACTGTCAAATAGTAAAATTATTTATTAAGATAATTAATTCCATTTATTTATATTAATTTAGAACAAAAGTTGGAATTTGATGTCTATGACAATAAAATTTAGATTCTAACAACTAATCTGCACTCAGAACTCACCTTTAGTTCCTTAGGAAGATAATGGAAAATACAATTTAGTTAGTTAGCACTCAATTATCATACAGATATAAGTGCATACACAGAATTTATTATTCCAATCTTTGATAAACTAGTACCAGGTTAATAATAGGATGGTTGATGTTTATTATGGACATACAATTGCACGCCTCATAAGCGAAGCGTTGAGGTGGGTACTACTGTCACTTCGCGCAAAACATCTGATTTTTCAATCTTAAAATGTCTTTATGTATCATACATTGCACTTGTAAGATAATACATACACACACATATTAAGAAAAAAACACTATTTTTAACGTTCATGATATTCTTGATGTCATTTTTGTTATTTAAACTAGTTAAAAAACAGTTTAAAAAAGTTCTGTCTTGGACGTCCGTGTGTCTGTATGTGCGGATCCTTTTTCTTGTTAACACGATAGCGAGCGAAATACTTTACTAATCGAGTCTTTTTTTTTCTCTTACGCTTGAGTATGCTCAGGAATAGAACCCTTTCATTTTTCAGGGTCTGATTCGATGTGGTTTAATTGTTATTAAATAAACAAAAATAATAATTAATAAATATTTATTAAAAAAAAATTATGAGGCGTGCACTTTTGGATTTTCCAAATTATTTGTATACTTACTTTATATTTTTCCAGCAACATATCTCTTCCAAGATTGTAGAGCAAATGTTCGAGGGATGGTTTGTAGTGTGCCAAGGTATAATCATAATCAAACCCATACACTTGTACCTCAGAGAGATCTAGCTCATTACATGCGAACACACCTTGTGGATTTACATCTTGAGGCAGCTTCTTGGCTATAAAACAAAATATATTTCAATACTATTGTTACAGTATCTAAATTACTTATAAGAAAAATCCAAACAGATTTCTTACTAATGTTATAAAACAATTCTATTTAAAAATATGTTAATTCATTTATGATCAGTAATAACACTGTCACATAGAATAAGATTAGAACTTAGAAGTGATAATATCTATTAGTAGTTGGTTATTTTTATATGCTAACTAGCTGACTCGACAGATGTTGTCCTGTCTATGTGCAAATTGTCAAACCCGTGAAGTTTAGTTCAGTTTTCACATTTTCTTAAACTTTGGCGCAATTTCTTGTGTTTTTCTTTTATAAGATCCTTCTCCAGTCAATAACGAACACATCAAAATAAGAATTATCGAAATAGGTCCCGCCGAACACGCGTGATGCCGTGACCAAGGGAAATTGGATTTTATTTTTATAGAGATAAGCCATTAGGCTGCCAGGTAGTTATAATATTAAAAGAGTTAAATAGACTTGAATAATTACCAATTAGCTTGTTTTACAATAATCAAAACCATAAAGTTGTAAATATAAATATTTCAAAGGTAAATTGATTGCATCCTGCAGCACTTTGGCATTTCTTTAGAAATTTGCGGCACGAATTAAGGGGGGGGAGGGGAGGGAAAGGGAGGGGGGAGGTAAGGGGAGACCCCCTATAAAGTGGGGGGGTGCGGAAACCCCCCCTTCTATTTTTTTTTTATTTTTTTTTGAGATTATATTTATACTAGCTTTCCGGCCGCGGCTTCGCCCGCTTCGTCTAAAACATAATAAATTATATACTAAAACCTTCCTCTTGAATCCTTCCTCTTGAATTTTTCCTCTATCTATTAAAAAAAACCGCATCAAAATCCGTCGCATAGTTTTAAAGATTTAAGCATACATAGGGACATAGGGACAGAGAAAGCGACTTTGTTTTATACCATGTATGTAGTGATGTAGTTAGAAATATATCGAAGATTATGGGCTTTCTTGACTGCTCCGGCGCTGCAGAACGTGGCGCTTGCCCCCGTGTACCTCGTTGCAGGCAGGAGTCTTCACTCGCCTTCGTAGCTTCGGCTTTTTGGTCGCCTTTGGCGACCAGCCTCAGCCACTCCGGCTCGCTTGACTCTGCCTGCTCCTCAGCACACGCGGGCGCCACGCTCCTCCGCGCCTCCGACTTTTTTAATACACTCTAGTGTATGACAGACAAGTACCACGTGGAATCGGGGTAGACAGATTCGGTTCTGTGATTAACAATTTGTGTGCAATATACATACAATAAAAACATTTTTTTAAATAATTATTTATTCAAAACTTGTATACATGTTTGATACAATTTACAATGGCAATGAATGGATTCATTTTATTTATTCCACCGAGCGTCTCCACATACTCTATAATATTATCACCGAAGTTTGCTGGGTGGTTATAGTTATCTTTTTTAAAAAATCTTTTTACATCATACCACTGGGACTCAAATGGGTCAGAGGCAACAAATGGGTTGTCTGGGTCTGAGTGATTAACTTTTTTATGAACATATCCATATCCCCAAACAATCATATGCTCGCCAATAATCCATATGAATTGTTGTCCACTCAGCAACATGCTTTTGAATGAACTATGGTTTTTAATATGTACATTAAGACATTTGTTATCTCTTTCAAACACAATTCTTGTAGTTTTGTCAATGTAACTCAAACAATTTTGAACATAATCTCGAAAATTAAAAAAAAAGATTTCTCTGTAATTACATGTTTCCTCACGAAAAGCCGCTAATGTATGTTTCGGGGCATCATTATCGATCGATAAAAATTAAAATCGAGCCGAAATTCGTGCCGCACGTTTCTAAAGTCAACCCAGCACTTTTATTGTAAAAATAAATTTATATAAGTCAGAATAAAATATATTAAAGTACTTACATTTACACTTCAATTTCGTACGACAATACGCCTCATTCAAAAGTTCTCTGGTTGAGAAGTTTTTGGCCGAAACAAAAACATAACTGGCACCATCTTTATGTGATAAACTGCGTTTTAATTTAAGAAATCTACCAACACGTGTAAAATACATATTTATTAGGAGTAAAAATAACACAATATTCTCAAAAAAAATTAAGTTGATATTTGTGCGCATAACATTATACTTATTAAGAAGTGCCCGTAAATATTTTTTATGAATTCAAGACACTCAGTTGCATTTTAAAATTTAAACGTTAATGGTTGCATAATGAAAAAAATTCGTTATGATCTCTATTTTAACACTAATTTCACGTGCATACCACTTTGAATCTGTTATTTACTGGGTGTCAATAATTGTCATATGGCTCACTTGACAGATCACAGATTGTCTGCTGTCGTTTGACGTTTTAAATTTTGGACATATTTGGACCACAGATCTGTTAAGACAAATAACCATCAGTGTCAATCTTGGTGTCAATCAATTAGTGTCAATTATATAATAGATTATTAATTATATTATGAAAAAAACACAGAGAAAAAATCTTAAAAAAAAGACGAGTGGCACTCGGGGACTGCTGCGGTAAAGCTATTGCATGCTATGCCTTCAAGCCACACCTCCGTGCCCGTCGGAGTGGGGAGCGTGAGGTTTTTTCGTTACGTAATTTCCGGATTCGGCCCCCGCGCTCAAGGCCCGCGATAGAAGCTATACAATAGCTTAATATAAATACAAAGAAGGCACAGATAAAAAAAACATACCATCGTATCCTTGCTTTGCCTTGCTCCAATGAATATTAAAAATATCTTCAAGTTAAGGGGGCCTACCCCGACGTCTCAAAGCAGTACTAATTCCAGTTTCAGAAAAAGACTGAGCTACACAAGTCATCCATCGCCATCACATGTCGAACTGGAGTTATTTTATAGTACTTACTGCTTTATAACGTCACAATAAACTCCCCTGGACATAGTCAAATAACTGCTTCGTACTTAAGTACTTTTTAATGTTTATGAATGGAAAAAAATTGTTCATGTGGCCTGATTCGAACCAACACGACTTTCCTATTTCTATTGACTGGAAAATATCATAGCAGACTATTCTCGTTTATTATTCTAATATCTTCCCCGTTCCCTTGATCTGATCTTGATGCCGCGGCTCCTGCCGCATTGATATAAAGATTTATTTCACTATTTTTGAAGTTAAACTTCTTTATCGGGGTTGGAAAAAAAATTTAGTGTAACATTTTTTCGTTACGCGTGACATTTTTCCGTTACGCGCCATCTTTTTCTTATCCCTACCACGCGTGATTCGACGTTTGTTGTTACTGTACTGTAAAGTTGCATATAGTAAATTATTTTTGAAAAATAATGTCATAAAGAAGTTTCACTTCTTACGTGTGTACACTAGTTAGTACACGCACACATTTTTTTACCCTTAGGTACTATTCGACATCGAAAATTAAAACGTGTAAGAATGTGGAAAATATTACTAACTATAAATAAAAGAACACGCACAATATAATTTTTATTTAACAAAATATAATGACTCGGTTTAAATAAAAGCGTATTATTGAATTGATTCAAAAACGAACGAAAAATGCGTTTAAAAAATGAGTATATTTTTACACATAAGCAGAGTAGGTACATAACTGATTTACTTGTTGAATTATAATTGAGGAAAAGCAAATTATTAAAACGTGTAAGAGCGTTTTCACATTATCCGATCCGATATCGGATATCGGACGCCGATAGCCGATATCCGATATCGGATACAATTTGCCCTTTCACATTGTCCGATAAAATCGTTCCGATATCATCATGAGTGTTGCCAGAAATTTTTAGAGAAAACTAAACTAAATTGCCAGTTGATAAAAAAAGGTATAATTAAAAAAAATCAAATGTTATAAATCATAGTTGTACATGTACATTAAAAATAACTACGATAAAGTAAAACAACTTCAAAAAAGTAAAGTAAAATGTAAAAAAAGATTTGATATCACCAATTACTGCATATTATTTAGATGTGCTATTTACTAAATAGTTTTGATATCGGTCATTTGTATGACATAATATACTAATATGTTAACACATTATAAATTAAATAAATTTATATCAATACCTACTTACTACAACCTAGTATTAGTTAATAGTTTTAGTAATTCATATTAGTAAATACCTTTCAAAATCTATTAAATGTATTTTTAGCAAGACGTCATTTAGTCATTTTTTCACTACATACATTTATAAAAGTTCATGTAGTACCCTATGATAAATTTATTAAGTGATACAATCTTTGTTCACATTTTCTTTTCTTTTTCTTATTACACTGTAATATCACAGTATTACCATCCTACAGTATGGCGACGAATGTACTTGTGCAGAGAAACGGAGGGGAACTGGCGGGGGGTCGGGCGACGCGGGCCGCTTAATGCAATCACGCTGAGTTTGCATTAACTATCGCGAAAGGACGACGCAGTCGTATTTTTTGTGTAATAATTTTATTATACAAAGGTACTTACATATTCTATTATGACGCGCAAAAACTGTTCCGTTTACGGATGTAAATCTACATTGAAATCCCAGAAGGAAACAATATTTCAGAAAGATTGTATTAATTGTATCTGTTGAATTAAAATCAAAGCTACAGTGCGACACAAAAGAGATGAAAATAAATGAGGGCGCCACCGTCGCTCATATAGCAACACTGATACTGCGACGCAAGCGATCTTGATACTATAGAATAAAAATCTAAAAATCTATATAATATAATCTAAAATAAATACCGCGATTTAAACCGTTATAATTGTTTCATTGTAGCAATAGTGTAAATTTAAGACAAAAATACATTAGTATTTTAATTGACCTACCTAGGTCAAATTTTACTTAAATGTATTTGGAATTAGTTATTTTATAAAAATCGGTCAAGTGTTTAGACTGCAGAGGCGCACATAGAATCAAACATACAAATAAACAAGCATACATGCAGCTCAAACACATTCTGGGTCCGTCGGGTAGAAAAAAAACAAGGCGATTTGAAAACTACATATTTTTATTTTTTTTTGTAGATAAATTTTGTACATTAATATAATTCATCAAAATCTAAATATTCTACTCCTTCAAAGGACTGATCATCACTCTGTTTCGAAGTACCTCTCCTATGTTTGGCTGGCGTTGAAAATTTGCCTTCATTTCTACTCCCTTCCTCTACTATCCTGCGTACTGTGCTTTCAGAAACCCCTATAACAAACGAATTAAGATGAATAAAATCAAATAGTACATTTAACATATTTTTATAGTAGCTTAAAACTAAAACTTCCTTTATTTTATTATTTTTTTTTTTAATGTAGGAGGCCAGCGTCCCTGCGCTACACTAGTAAGTAGTTAGTAAGCTAAATCTAAAATATGATTTTTTTTCTTATGGTTTGATTGATTAATAAATAGCTGTATGAAAACAATTATCACTATACTATGTAGTAAAATCTAAACTAGGTACTTTATTTGAGGCTGGTTGGATTGGATATAACTTCTTGACTCAAATTGTGCTGGTCGCACTATAAAAACAAGTTTTTGTTTACATACAAATAACCTCAAATTAAATTGCGAAAACGTAATAATCGCCATACATACATACATTAAACACTCGTCACTAATGGAATATTCTATTTTACGTAGTACTGAACAAAAATAAATGGAATCTCACCGGTATATTCTGCTGTACGTTTGTAAACGTTTTCCAAATCAGTTAATAACTTTCCAGCTTGAAATTCGGACAAACACCGAATAAAAACTTTATACACGACATCACGGACACCGCTACGTTTAACCTTTTTCATGATGTCTCCTTTTTTATTTAAATTTCTTGTTCTAAATAACAATTTTATCTCAATAATTCTCCACTTCACGAAAAAAACAACAAATTTTTATTCAACTTGACAGCTACATTGGCAATTCAGGGTTGCCAGGTAATGAAAAACGAATTAGTTCCAAAATAATTAATTTCATCTCTTTTATGTCGTACTATATGTATATGTTGTCCTCATTATTTTCTAATCAGATTGTACATCCCAATGCGAATGCATTACTTAGTTAAATGGTATAATATACAATTAAGAACATCCAAAAATAAAGTGTCCACGTAAATAATATTTAGCAGTGCAATATCTGTAATTATATATATCGGCGACGGCTGGATTTATAAACTATGTGGGCTGGTTATATCCTCTACATTGGGCGTCTTGGGTAACTTCGAGCATCAAAAGACATAAACGGAATCTAACACTGACAATCACTAATGAACTGAAATGAATACTTTGTATAGCGAATCTAAACTCAAACTAATATAGACACTGATATAGACTCGAACAGACAAGTCCGCTCGGCACGAGCTCCAACACTTGAATGCCCGTCCGCTCCCACGGCCATGTCCAAGTGCACTTCGTGAGTCATGCGCTTGCGTTCGGTAATATCAGGGGGGGGATCTCCGACACGGCCATCTCTGACGATCACACGTCCTCGTGTGAGGTCTCTGCAAAGACTACATACTCACAGTATCCTGCTCGGCCATACTGATTCTCGTCAACCTTTTTAGGTCGTCACTAAAACAAACAATAATCATTATTCATCAATCAGCGCTGCACCAACAGCTCTCCTCGATTTCGCACCTACGAAACGAACACAACACTGAATAATGTTGCTACAATGACTCACCGCAATTTCGCACCAACGAAATAACTAAAGCACTGAACATCGTCGCTACAACGACACACCACAATTTCGCATCGAAGAAATGAGGCTAACACTTAATAACGTCGCTACAACGACTCATTTCGCTTCGCAACAACGAAAACAAGGATATCTCGAGGTCGTCGCTTCAACGACTCATCTCGTTAACGCACCAACGTAAACAAGGGTAACTCTAAATGTCATCGCTGCAACGACTCATCTTGCTTTTGCATCAACGAAAGCAAGGATAGCCCGTCGCTACAACGACATTACTTGTTAACGCACCAACGTAACGAAGAACAAGACAAGAGACAAATGGCAACTGCATCTACTACCACTCAACCACAGCTCTCAACAAACGGCACTACAATGCATTACAAAATCCAGATAAAGCATTTTACATCTCCCCTTTTACACAAAGCTCTTACGTCATTTTAACTACTACCACTACTAGCTACTACTAATAACCTCATGGTCGGATATTTTCCTGACTCTGTTGTGAGGATTTTGGAATTGAATGATTTGAAACGGCACTAATAACTACACCTCAACAATTTTAAACGTACCCTTCAACTTCAAGTCAAGCTTGCTTTGATTTATTTCCTCAATGTCGAAAAGAAGATTATCACCAACATTAAATTTCCATTTAGAGAAGCTTTACTTTTATCATAATTTAATCGACTTCATTATCAATTACAGACATTAACCCCAAAGTCTTCTTTAACAAATAATAGCTCCTTCAGCTATCTAGCTTTCGTAACACGGTTTATAGTGAAGTTCATTGCCAGTCATACGTCACCTAACGTATCTTGACAATATCAATGTTTGCTAGACTCAACTGTCATGTCCAGCAGTGTATAACCAAAGGCTGATGATGTTGATGATGATGACGATGACGACTTCCATGTTCAGCAGTGACTACGAAAAGCAGATGATGTTGACGATGACGATGATGATGACTTCCATGTCCAGCAGTGTACTGCAAAAGGCTGATTATGTTGACGATGACGCCATGTCCAGTAGTGGACTATATCGATGACGATGATGAATGGTGACTGCCATGAGCACACATCAGCGTAGGTATTCGTCAGTTACATCTTAATGTAACTTTTTTTTTACAAAATAACTGACTGAAATAAACATTTACTTTCTAAGCACCTGCCAGATTGTCAATAATACTGGCTAGTTATCAAAACAAATTAACACTGGCCTCTAGTGCCGTTATACTACTTCTAGTACTACTAAACCACTCTACACATTTTTAAAGTAATAGAGCAAAACATATCGGTTGAAAGAATCAATTAGACTTAAACATACTCCTCAACATCATTCTTCCCTCTAAATTCCCCTGTAGCATAAATGTGCACGAAATACTAACTTAACCCTTCAATTCCCAGTGTCACCTGTAGGTGACAGTAGTTTAATATTTTTTTTCTACCACATGAAAATTTATTTTTTAATTCTACCACGTTTGTAGCTAAGCTTATTAGTTTAACTATTCATGTTTTTTTTCTGGCAAAGCTAACCTTATGATATTTAGCAAATTTGTTTAGTTGTTTCGCGCGTACTTGAAGTAGTCAGAGTTTGTGTGATTCCTTGAAGTATAAAGTGATATAACAATGTCCCGGCAGTAAGTATTGCTTTTTTTCTTATTATATATAATAAATGAATGTATTAGCTATAATATAAATATATTTTATGCTAAAAATAACTAATAGCATCTTCACTACAGCACTGAAAATATGCCGTGTCACCTGGAGGTGACACTGGGCATTATAATAACTTTATTATTCCGAATTCATTGTAAGTAATAACAAGACTGTTGTTTATATTTTGTCTTATTGCTATGTTGTGATATTGTTTTAGAGCTTATTTACGTATTACAGGTTGATGTTAGATAAGATTGCCGAGGAGTTGCACGCCGGAGAAGACCCAGGCGATATTATTTTATTTCCTCCTGATGATGGTGTGGTGACTGACGAAGATAGTGGAGACGAAAATGACGCTAGTATTTTTCATATTTTAGTCGCATGTTTTGGTCACAAGTATAATTTCAAAATAGAACTTCCGTCTCTGGAGAAAATTGTGTACATGACGAGGAAGAACAAGTCAAAATACCGAAGAAAAAAGATATTAGAAAGCTTCTGATGAAATTATTACCGCCAAGTGGCATGACAACAGCATCGTTACCATCGTATCCAACTAACACGGACTGGATCCTATCATAAAAGTAGATCGCATTGGATTTGTGGATAAAAAACGGGTTTTGGCATAGAAGCAGCTTGCCAAAATGCATGGCTGATCAAAGGGCTGATGGAAACTAACTAGACCTACTACGATTTCAACCAACCGTAACGATACAACCGTAATTCTGCCTGGGGCGTTTCAGCACAAATGAGAGTGCCCACAGAAGTGAGGAGTGCTGAAACTGTGGATGACCACTCGGCATTCGATTGATCACAGTGAAGATGCAGGTACTATCACCAACGCACTAGAAAAATGTGCGCCAAGTGCAATATCGGTTTACTTCTAAAGTGTTGGTACATGTTCCACAAAAAATAAGTTATGTATTTTTTTTTCTATTTGTTCATAAATAAATATTATTATAATAAAAATCGATATTTTATTCCTACCAAAAAAAGAAAAACCTCGTTAGTCCTTTAGAGTCCTAAGTTAAAACAATGCCCAGTGTCACCTGTAGGTGACACCCCCATAAAAAAGATGGGGGGTAGAATTAATTTTTTTGTTCTTTGTTTTTGTCTTCGCCAGATGTATCTAAACTATTTCAGTAAAAGAGAAATGCAAAATTGCTATTAATTTAGACATGGGAATTGAAGAGTTAAGAGTTTAGCTTGAATTCTACCCGAGCTGGGCTTAGAGATTTAGCAAGTGATAAAGTTGACAACGAACTTACGTACGAACTTAGACATGTAACCCAGATGCATGACTAAATCGTGGATATTTAGTACCACCGATCTTTTACCATTTTATCTGCACCTTGACAAATAATTTGCAACCTTATCGCATATGTCTTCCAGACAACAGTAATAACTCAACATGTAATAACTCATTCTGCACGTCCAAATGCCTCTCATGGTCCTGGCAGCCAGTCAACGGAAAGCTCAGCTAGGTTGACTCGATTCTGCCCCACACAATTTGCAATAATCGAAATACATACTGTGACAGTGAATGTGCATTGCGCGAAACTCGAAAGGCAACCAACATCCTTTATACTAGCTCCCTTTATCTCTGTCATGAATGACATTAGAGTCGATAGACTCTAGACAGACCCTCTCAACCTGTGAACACGTGAAGACACTACTCTGCTTTTAACTAAACGGCTCCCACCGAATTGCAATCAGTCACCACTGCAAACTTGCAAACCTGTAAATAATACCTGAAGTGCATAACTGCATTAACCACTGCTATGCTGCTGCAACTTAAACTGCGGTCTCGTGTGCATGGGAGTAAAACCTGGTCTCTAAGGCAGTAGTTCTACGGCTGTAGTAAGCAACTGGATGCTACTACCGTCATGTTTCCGTATTCAGTTCAGTACCACATCCATCCGCGCTTGCATCTATGTGAACTGCAGAGGTCATACACCATAAGAATAGGCTGTGATGTTAAAAGACTAATTAACGTTCGACTGATTAGCTCATGTGATGATGAGTAATCACTTATCAATTTTACTTCCCTTTTAACTTGTAAGCACAAACAAATAGTGCTATAATTTAAGAAAACTGTTAATAAACAACAGAAAATATAAGAAGCTGTATAAGCCATGTGACTGTACTTTACCATCCTTAATAAAAAAGCCTAAGTATTCAACACTACGCTTTCAAAACTTACATTTGGATAGGTTGAAAGAAGATACTACCTTCCACAAAGCATCCACTCCACTCCTCACTACAATCTGGAAGCGCACTGTACCTTGTTCCACGTCAGAAGCTAACCAGATATCTACTTGGTTTCACTAATCCAGCTGTTAAAAACTCTTTGATTTGTTACGCAACCTGCTGCTCGTTCAACGCACAAATTTCCTCTAGAACAGACATATTTCAACTGTAACTCAGATGGTAAATCAGTGCTAATAATACACTAAAACACAACACATTGAAATTCTCTAATTGCAATTCACGCCTCTGCATGTTGGACTTATGTCCCTAATCTCTATGGTACCTATCTCTCTTCTATCGGTACCAGTGTATAATAGAGAGAAACTCAATTAACTAAGCAACACGCTTCAATAAGATGAAATTATTGTATTGTCACTATTCCTTAGTAAATGTACACAGTGTGAACTAAATCTGTCTCATTAAAGTAGGTAGTTCAAAATCGAGTCCGTTACATACGAACAATAAAGGAAGCCAATGTAAGCGTGATAAAAATCAAAACAATTTGTCGTATCAGACTTGTTACAAATAAGAACATTATTACGCAATAATGTAACACATTAGAATATCACACATGTAAACTTTGTGTTTAATTTCTCAACCTAATAAGCTAGCATCGCTATCACAATTATGATTAGGCACAGCACAAATTAAAATTACTAAAAAGTAATCGCCTATTGTAACTTGCCATAAACCTTGTTATGAACTGTCTACAATATGTTAACAGATTATTTTAAAATTAATGTTATTATTAAAAACGCTTACTAGTCAATTTGCTACTAGCAATTATATCTCTGATAAGGATACACTCAGTACCTACCAAGAAACAATACTAAACATGTATGACTCACAGTTGTCCATGTTTGCAACACGGCACGTGTTGACTCAATGATTGCGCTCAGGCAACGTGAATGTACCTGACCTGCTGGTTTTCGGTGATTCTATGCCTAGTGCAATTATCAGCACCTTATCCGCTCGTGCACTCCGATGCAAAGTGGCCAGACACGCCACACAAGAAACAAATGACTCGCGATGGTTAAACCCTGCACTAAGAGGACTGCTGATGCGTCGCGCGCCCTCCATCTGCTGTCTGCGGATGGCATTCACACGCAGGTCTCCTACAAACTTATTGATAGCACACAGTCAGCGAAGCAGCCCTGTTACGCCTCGCACTTGTCCTGTAAATGTCACTAATTTGCGAAGCCCTTCACCGCATAAAGACGGCTGCCCTGAGCTCTCGCTGCAGCAATCCTCGGCAACAAACTCAGTAGTAGCAAGGGCCATACGCTGCAAACGCTTGTCAAACCGTGAAACACGCGACAACACGGTTGAAGTGGCAACTTCCTTCACACTCACATGCCACTGACGCACACAACCCGACGACACACACCGACAGGCACTCACGTCGCTTGGCTCGCCACCCTGCAAGTTAACACAAGCAGCCGCAGCGGGCTCAACATAGTCACATTACGGTACACAATACTGTAACAATTCTCCTTACTGTGTCCCCTGCTACCAGAAAATAAATCAAGAGACATGATAGACACTGCAAAGCACTTTAACGCATCATAAATAGCAAATAGTAACAAATAATAACTTTAACGGCTTTTTTCAAAACACAGATCAACGGACAATGGCATTACATCACGCACGTTATTGTTCCACTTGTTGTATATTCTAAGTACTCACCGGTTTTCTTATGGCTACGATTAAACGTCGCATACTATTTTGCACCTCCAGAATAATTTTATAACGTGTCTACATTACCACATGACGATTGTAAAAATCACGTTTATTCTTTGTGCTCAAAGCAATCCCGCTTCTGATATCGGCGACGGCTGGATTTATAAACTATGTGGGCTGGTTATATCCTCTACATTGGGCGTCTTGGGTAACTTCGAGCATCAAAAGACATAAACGGAATCTAACACTGACAATCACTAATGAACTGAAATGAATACTTTGTATAGCGAATCTAAACTCAAACTAATATAGACACTGATATAGACTCGAACAGACAAGTCCGCTCGGCACGAGCTCCAACACTTGAATGCCCGTCCGCTCCCACGGCCATGTCCAAGTGCACTTCGTGAGTCATGCGCTTGCGTTCGGTAATATCAGGGGGGGGATCTCCGACATATATTTAATTATTTATGAACAAATAATTACATCAGATTTAATAATCGCAATTATTCAAATATATTTGTAATATGATTGTTGTAATTTCCTGTAAGTAAAGATACATAAATTATTATTTTATTCTCATAAACAATTATTTTAGAATTAAGAGTTTTCAAACTTTGTATTCTTTGTTGTAAATTCAAAATAAAAATAAAATCGGTGTGAAATCTTCTCCTTTTTTTGAAGTCGGTTAAAAACAAAGCACTCAATGACAACAATACAATAAACAGCACAACCAACATCCAAGTAGGAGGAGGAGCGAGGCAGAATGAGATAAAATAAAGATGATAGACACTAATGTTTTCGAAGATAGATATTTGAATTTAAGAACGCAATATATTTTTGTTTACTTCAGTTCAGCCAATTGCCGTATATTTTAATACGGCAAATAAAAATACCTGCCGTATAAATCGTATTTTAAATGCCTATAACTACTTAAATGTGTGTTTACTTAATAAAAAAATGTGAGCCGTCATGGGACGCCTGGCAGATGTGAAACATCGTTTGGTTTACAAGTGAGCCTATAGATGTGTATAGCGTGGCGACCCGTCGCCATGGCAAGCGTCGCCACGTCAACAATTCGGTTTACAAGTGAGCCTATAGATGTTTCACATCAAAAAGGTTTCTTTTAATAGAAAGGGTTTTAGGTTAAAAGCAAAGAATTTTTTTAAAGATTGAGCGCCCTATAAGACTGAAAATACACAAACTAGTGCTTTTTTGCTGTTGGTATACTGCCTTTTCGAAAATTGAGTTGGCAACACTGAACATTATCGTCCGATAGCCACTGGGAATATCGGTGTCAGCTCCGATATCCGATATCGGATCGGACAATGTGAAAGACAGGCACATATTTCATACATTTTACTTCCCTCCGATATCGGATATCGGCTATCGGCTTCCGATATCCGATATCGGATCGGATAATGTGAAAACGCTCTAAGAATGTGGAAAATATTAGGTACTATCAATAAAAGAACACGCACAATATAATTTTTATTTAACAAAATATAATGACTCGGTTTAAAAAAAGCGTATTATTGAATTGATTCAAAAACGAACAAAAAATGCGCTTAAAAAATGAGTATATACACATAAGCAGAGTAGGTACATATAACTGATTTACTTGTTGAATTATAATTGAGGAAAAGCACTTCCTATATAGTTCTTGCTGCGATATCTAAATTTGTACGTAACAAAGATTATTTCGGTGTTTGCGAGCTTTAATTTACAATCGTCATCCATCCGTGCAACAAAACAAAGTGTGTATAGTGCCATTTCTAATTCTGGGGAAGTTCCAATGACCAATGATCCTACTGGTTTTATGATCCCTTGTTGATCGTAGTGTATTTTCATGATAGTGCCTTTCTGCGGATTAAAAAATTATTTTAATAAATAAAAACAAGACTGTAGTACCTACATACAGTAGTTAGGTATGTAGAGCTTCATTATTTTGTTTATGTACTTACGTCACCAAGACTAATATATTTCAGATATCCCAAATAATTAGCTCTATTTGCTGCTTCTTCTTTAGAGAAGTATATCCAATTGTGTAAACCTGAAAAAAGTTTATTCATTTCAATCCCATCTATTAGATGTATCGTACAAAACTTATGTGAGTTTATCTATAAAGAATTGAGTCGGTTGGTACGGTCGATGAGGTTTAAAATAGTTATAATTGCTAAATAAATTACCTAATATTTGATCATTTTTCAATTCTGATACAAATACGTGTTCAAATCCGGAACTACTGATCTTTCCCATTCCTCTCGAGTATAATCCAAACCACATTTGCTTCAGAAAATCTCTTTGTTGGCGAGGATCTTGGCTTACGTAGCCTATAATAAATACATCATCACATTAGAAGTATTCAAACGCATTATTCATTTTTCATACAACTCATATAATAATGTTACCTTTTTCCTTTAAAAAGTTCATTAAGTAACGAATAACCGAAGTAGACATAATAGCGTCCATAAATGCATTTTCTTCATTTCTTTCCTGGAAGAAAAAACTTTTAACTTTAATTACTTGTAATATTTATTTACTATGGCTCAAATATGTATAGGTACGTATCAACTATCAACTCAAAAGCAAATAATAATTTCTCGACCGTATATTATTATACCTATTCTCTTAAGGGGAAGTCTTTACAGTGTTACTTTTCATTACGATTATGAGGTAGGTACACCTAATTTATTCTAATTACAATAGTAAATAGTTGATTTTCTTTTTTAATCTTCAGTTGTTAAAGTAATTTACGAAATAGATTATAATAGAAAACATTTATTTGATCAGATTGACAACGTACATTGAGAACTATTGATATATGTATTATATGAACAAGTGTTTAAGTAGGTAAGTTAATTAATCAGCGAAATAATTGAGAAATACTAACCTGAGCCGTAACATATTCATTCACTAAAGTATTCCTCTCGTAGTTATCTAAAAGCGGTACGAGTTTCTCTATTGTCGGTATATTCCATGCTTCAGGTGATATAGTGAGTAATCTGCAAACATCATCAATAAAGTTCAACATTAAAAATAGGTACGTTAGCAATGTCACCTTTGTTAAAGAAATAAAAAACACGCAGAAGCTAGACTTGATATAACTTTTACTGGATTACTATAGGTATCCCAAAATACAAGCGCTCGTTATATTATGCATAGAGAATATACAGTATTTACGTAGACCGATAACGAACGAGAAGTATTTTTATTTTTTAACGTTTGAGAATTAATGAAAATAGAAACAAGATATTTTTATTCTATTGCATTTATATCAAACCCACAATGTCAAATTATTTTAGTGTAAACAGGCGTAGATCATTCTTTCGTTGTTCATAATGCGTTCGAAAAGATTCTATGCAGCAATGTTCTTACTGAACAACATACGAATACGAGTTTTAGTTTACACTAAAAGATCACGAAATAATACTCTTGCTCTAGCTCTAGCTCTACGTTCGTTTGGTCCAATTGCACCGTTATATTATTTACATAATGGTCATTGGTATTTACCTGGTTATTAAATATAAATTCTAAGTAAGTAGAACTACAGAAAAACCGTTTACTAAAACAATGATAAACTTGATTTCGAATAATTTAGAAAGTACAGGCTAGTAATAAAGGGAAATGAAATAAGATTTTTTCCGTGAGAGATAATGCATGTAGCAAGTAATTTTTAGCTGTAAGCCGAACACGATATAAAAAGTATTGTATTAAAATGTATTATACATATTGTCCGGTTGCACATCCTGTCCTCTACCCACTAAAGCTTTGATGAGGTCATCTACATATATGAAACTTTCGTTCGAACTAAGTTTAGATTTGATTTTTATTTATTTGAAATATCGTTGATTTTAATGATATAAGCAGCATGATAGATATATCTAATTAAATTTAAAATATTTAGAAGGAATTACTCTAGGAAACTTATAAAATTAAAAAAAGTCTAAGTGAGGTTAATACCATAATACTTACGGTAATGACGCCTTGTCTTGCTTTTCCTGGGACGTTGTCTTTTCTTGATAATTTATTGTTACATATTTGGCTGCATTGTTTACATCTTTTTTAAGCAGCTCTTCACTTACTACTTGCAGTTCAGCGTCACTTATAGTTGTTGATCCCTGCTTATTGTTGTTGTTGTTGTTTAAAATAGCACTAGGTAATAACCCTGGTTTATTTGCGAGACTAGTTGGAGCTGTCGGTTTTAGTTTGTTGTTGGTAGTACTAGTGGCCGGTTGTGACATTGTATTTTTGGAACCAGATACTATTGAACTCCAGGATCCGGGTTTTGTGGGAGTATTCGTGTGAGAGCCTTGAGTTGGTTTTACCGTGGGAGCTTGAGTGGCAGATGGTTTCTTTAAAATTGAGCTATAGTTCGGCACTTTTGGCAAAGTAGTACCATCTTGCTTACCTTGACCATCATAGAAGTTAATCAAATCTTTTACTTTCCCAGGTTGCTCATTTTTGTCCTGCATAGGTTTTGGTGTTGTAAATCTTGGAGCCACATAGTCTCTTTTTGGAGGTGTTGAAATCTTTTGGGTTGTACCAATTGTCGTTTGTTTCGTTGATGGTGAGGACGTGGGTTTCAGTGTCGGATATTGGGGAGCAACGTAATCTCTTTTTGATGAAGGCTGTGGAGTTTGATTGGCTGTTTGGGGCTTATTATATCCCATCGATGTACTTGTAATCGGTTTTAAAGTTGGAAATTGCGAAGCTACATAGTCCCTTTTGTTATTTGATGGTGATGTTCTTTGTACTGGCCTTGTAGAGCTGTGTGTAGACTGAGTAGGAACTGGTGAAGGGGGTCTCAATGTTGGAAACTGAGCATTGCTATCCTTATTAAAAGGCGTTACAGGTCCACCTGCTTCATGTAATAGGAAGTCATTGATCGGATTGTATCTTTCTTTGTGCCAACCTGGGAAAAGATTTTTATTGTAATGATTAAAACACCAGCAAGAAAAATTCACTCTCAAAATAAAAACAATCATTCGATTTAATTATTTATACGCAGCCCCTCTAAGAAGTTAGGGTTGAATCATTTCTTGTCAAGTAAAAGCTGAATATTTAAAAATAAAAAATATTAATGCATAATAATACGTATATAAACAAATGAAAATAACATGGATAATTATAATTTAGAACAGTAGATGATGTATAAACTATTATTGGTCAGATTGTGCTTTGCCCTTGACTTATTAACATCTTTAATCGCACGCATAATAAATATATACCAACAGTTCATATGTATGTAAAATTTATGAATATTTTCTTCCCGTAATATGAATAGTTATGCATGTAGATTGTCGATACATAACAGTAAAATTTAAAAGTAAATGAAAAAACGTACCTACTAGAGATGCGGTAGTCCCTACATTTTTACTAAAATATGTAAATCATTGTGTCATTGTTCTCACTTTATTGTCATCAAAATAACTAAATTAATAAATTAAGGAATTCCTACATGTCATTTATTATTATGTTCGAAATTCAAAATTAAGGAAGAAAGTTGAAAGTTTATTCAAAATTAACGATTTTAAAAGTTGCCGCGTCTAAATCTATGTACCTGTGGAATTAATGTGGCATTTAATAATAATTATGACCTTCCTTACACGAATTTTGTATGGATAATATTGAATCACCTAGTTTTTAGATATGATGATATTATTAAATTTAAAGAGCTAAATATTTTATAGGTACTTACTTAAACTTAATTGCAATATAAAACACACAGTAAATGTAATGAGTTTCATTATAAACCTGTTGAACTTATTTCCTTATTTATATTTCTATGGAATTAAACAAGTATAAAATAAATGTTAAATTCTATCACAACTTTTCAATAAGTGAGAAAGTCTTGCTTTCGAACTAAAAACACAACTTCAATGATCACTCTCACTTCTTACACTGGTGACTGGTCTACACACTGGTCTAGACTCTAGAGTCGAAAATCGACGAAATACAATTTTAACAATAAATGAGGCAAGCGCACGAATACGTCCTCGTGTGAGTCTTGGCCTTAAGATTATGAAGAAAAATCTTTAATGTTTACCTCATGAGTCATGAATAAGTAACATTTTATAACAGCAAAAGACAGCAAAATATTGAATAATATACTGAAGAAAAGGGTTTTGAATGTATTTTTTTACGATAAATTATATATAAATATACCTACCTAGTTACATGTAAAAATAAAATAATGAATCTCATTTCAGGACCTTCTTAATATTTTAACAAATAAATTATAAGTACCTACCTAAAAATGTAAATTAAATATTGTGCATGGACGTATAAAAAAAGACGGACGGTATATCGCCTAAACATTGAGTGAAGCCTAGTAATGGCGGCGAAACATCCATGTGTGTGTGCCATGTTGCCATGGCAACAGCTGTCCTGATGACAATGGCGGCTGTATTTTTTTCTATAAATTTTTCCGTAATAATTTTGTCATTAAAACATAAAAGAAATAACTTGCTTCCCTGTGGAATGTAATCCCTTGTGTTTGGTTATTTAAAATTGTACTGTTGCGACACCATTTAACCACGCAAGACGGCATTTTAAATATTTTTTGTGAAACAGTGACGCAGTTAATCAGTCGGTAGTTCACGACGTAATGGCGGCCGACTAGCTTACTATGGTGAGAGTGTGTGCGTGTTTATTGTCTTTACACGATCGCTAGCTTACTATGGTGGCTTCACGTTGTTTGTTCGTAATACGGCGTCCGTCTTTTTTTATACGTCCATGATATTGTGTATCTGGATATATTTTATTATGATGATTACAGTAACTAGTATTTGGCATTTCAGTTTGGCATAAATTCAATTATTCCATTCAATTTGTGTATTGCTAATTTAACTCAAGGTCTTGCTGTATGGATATTGTATAATAAGGTCTATCAAGGGTCTATCATCATAGTAGTTGTGCAAGTAGGAACATAAATACCTACATAACCTTTTTGACTAATGTATGTGTAACATAATATTTTGATAATGAATAAATAACTTTTGAAAATACGAAAAAGGCGGCAGGTAGTTACCTACTATTCTTAAGTGGTATATAATTATGTACTTACCAGAAATCAGAATTAATATTTTAAATAGTTAGTTAGGTGCCGTAATAATTTTCAATGGGAAACATACAATCTAAGAGGTTCTTAAAATTAAAGTAGGTGCCCAAAAAAGGCAGTCGTGCCGATCCTTTCAACTACAGCCCAATTTCAGTCACGTCCATACTCTAAGACTATGGAACGTGTACTGAACAGCCGGCTCCTGGCACACCTAGAAGCGAACGACCTCCTCAGTGACCGACAATACGGGTTCCGCTGAAACCGGTCCACTTGGGATCTTCTAGCGTACGCCACCTACATCTGGAGCGAGCTGCGAGGCCATCGAGAATCATGGTGAAGCACTTGCGTCTCCCTTGATATCTCAGAGGCCTTCGATAGGGTCTGACATGATAGTCTTATTGGCAAGCTTCCATCCTACGGTCTGCCTGCTGGTCTCTGCGCCTGGATCTCAGATTTTCTGAGAGACCGGTCGCTTCGGGTTGTCGTCGACGGCTGCGCGTCCGACCAAATGGCTATAAATGCCGGAGTTCCTCAGGGATCAGTTCTCTCCGCAACACTCTTCCTGCTACACATCAACGATCTGCTGAAACCCGGTATCTATGGGTACGCAGACGATAGCACTGTTGTGGAAAGATATATGTATATCCAGCGCGCGAGCCAGTGCGCAGTACGGCACAAATTCAGTCTCTACGGCAGGCGATGGTTGATTGCATGAACTTGCAGGCGGTCTCCGACTGGGGCGATGCCAATCTGCTCAAGTTCAAAGCGTCTAATACCCAGGCGTGTCTATTCCCCGCTAAACAGAGTCCATTCCACCTGACTCCGACTTTTCAAGGTGTGTTCGTGCCGATAACTAACCACCTCGAGCTTCTTGGTATCACCTTAACACCTTCTCTGAACTTTGGTTCTTTCATAGAATGAAAAGCCCAAGTAGCCTCAAAAAAGCTTGGAATTCTGGCGAAGGTGAGACAGTATTTCAGCCCAGGACAGTTGCTCAACCTTTATCAAGCAGAAGCCGATCGTGCATGGAATTCTGCTCTCATCTCTGGGACGGTTCTGCCAAGTACCAGCTGGAGGCACTTGAGGCGATAGAGAGGCGTGCCAAGAGGCTCATCGACGACGATGACCTAGTAGGCAAAAAGCTCCAGAGCCTCGGTCACCGCCGCAGAGTGGCCAGTTTATCGGTCTTCTATCGGATACACTTTGGAGAGTGCGCTGCGGAACTGCAAGATCTCGTTCCGCCATCCCCGTTCTTCCATCGATCGTCGAGGCACACAGATTCTAGGCATCGCTATATGGTGGACGTTCCATGTACCCGGACTAAGCGGTTCGATTCCACATTCTTTATCCGAACCGCGAGGGACTGGAACATGCTTCCTGAATCTGTGTTCCCCGACGAGTACAATATGGGGGTCTTCAAGCGTAGAGTGAACATGTGCCTTCTAGGGAAGCGCGTTCCATCTTAGACCACATCTCAGCTTAACATCAGGCGAGATTGTGGTCCCTATGCCCAATAAAAAAAAGGTACCTTTTTTTACCTATACGTTGAACACGCTTCGTCTAGGCGAGCCGCTAATATTTTATATTGATGCTACTGATACCTATTATATTGATATGTATCGTCATCAGAACATTTACACCCATTTCCCGTATACATATATGTATTAGTAACTAATATATGTATACGGGAAATGGGTGTTTACTCTTTAATTTACACGCGCGGTTTTTCAAGCGATTTGTCTCTTAATTTGTTCTGTGGTTACCTCATAAAAAGAGACTATTAATTCGCAGCGGGAACCCTCTCACTCGGGCACTTATTTTCTTTCATAGCTTTATAGACAGACTGTAGTTAAGAATCTGAAACTGTATTGGATCCTCTTCAGTCTTCACAATCATAATCGTTGGTCTAACTAATGTTCGTCGATATTTGCCGCCTTTACGGCGATTATAAATAAACATCTATCTACCTACAATAACGGCTGATCACGGACGTAGTCCCTATAATGCATAGCTTTTATCTCAGACTTTGAGCGCGGCGACCGAATGTAAAAATTCTCTAACGAAAAAAACTAATACCTACCCTCCACTCCAACCGGCCGCGGCACAGCGATGCGATGCTATGCAATAGCTTTTACAGTTTACCGCGGCATGCAGTCCGCAGTCCTCGAGTGCCACACGTATTTTTTTATAATTATTATTCTTAGAGTATATACTGTAATATATACTCTAAGTTATTATTATTCTCATCATCATAAAGTTATGTTTGTAATGAGCACTGAGCAATTTAGATGTTGATTTTATTGCTGCCTCGCTTAATTTTATGGTAGGTAATTGTAATATAAGTAATCACGAATTCGTCGTTAATTGATTTTACAGTTTACGTTTCGACGAGAAGCCTTTAAAGTAGAAGAGAATTTATTTCATTATGGAGTTCACTTTTTTCTTTAAAACTACATTAATTTTGATTTTCGATAGCTGCTATGTCTAATAGTTTTGTGTGTTCAATATTTTATTTTTTACTTTGGTTAGTTTAATGCTTTTGGCAGTCTGTTTTGTTGAAAAATTAATAATTTAATGTTAATTTAACCTATTGAATTGATTAGAGTACATATTATATAATAATTGTTATGATTGATTGTAAATATTTATCTAAATACTTTTTTTTGTAATATCTTTTAAATGTAAGATATACTCTGTGCTAAAGGATCTGTGATCATGTTGTGATTGATATATTTTGACATTGACTTTAGGAAAGTTCATGCCGGTAAAATTGAAAATGTGAAATAACAAAATAAATTTGAATCAAAATGAAAAACAAAATTAATTCCACAGAACTTTTCTTGTGTTTTTCTATTTGGATTTCTGCTAATGTATTTTCATTGTACATGTTAGTTAAGTCACAAACAGGTAAGTTATTAATTTAATGCAGTTGACTGCACTGCAAGAACTTAGTTTTTAGTTTGTAAATATTAAAAGTGAAAATTTATATTTTTCAGAAATTTTAGAGTTGGACAGTAATTTAATTTACTCATTGAATGATTTACAACCGGGCTGGAACTTTTTAGCACGATTTAAAGATGTTTCTGATGTAGAATGGAGTAGTTGGAAATACTTTTTGCAAACGTCCTGGTATTACCTTCTCATAACCTTTTTTGTTTCGGAATTGGTTCGACAATATTGTCCACATTTACTCAAATCATGGTATATACTATCCAGTATTTTATTTGTTTGTACATATTTGGGATTCAAGCACATGATTATCATAATAATCCAACCAATAGTATATGCTACAGTTATCCTTCTCGGAGGAAAAAAAGCTAGCATTTGGGTGATCAGTATTATTTTACTGCTAAGTTATAATTCACTGAAGTACAAATTTTTCTTTTGGAGATTCTTAGACCATAGAGATTTGCAAGATGAAGAAGTGTACTTAATATTGTTTTGTATGGCGTGGATTGAATTGCGGTGTATTAGTTATTCAATTGACTTTATGGACAATAAAGAGAAGACATCTATGACCACTAAAGATTTTATTGATATGTTATGTTATGTCCTATACTTGCCATTGCTGTATACAGGCCCAATTGTGATATATGAAGAATTTAATAAAAGCTTTCATGGACAAAATAAGAGGCTGCATACAAAGTTATCAAGATTTTTGCCAGATGCTGTAATCTTTCTACTGTATACAGTATTTTTAGACTTTTCATTTCATTATGTTTACTTTTATGCTATGCAGGCTGATATGGAGGTATGAATAACACAGATATTTTTAAAAATTGTATTAAAATCAAATTATTTTCTTCTAATAGATATCTTGTTTACAGTTAATTAGAAAATTACCTACAATTGCCTTATGTGGGGGAGGTTTATGGATGGGTTTGGAGTTTCACATGAAGTATGTTATTTCATATGGAACTGCAGCATCATTTGCTCGACTAGACAATATAGAACCTCCCCCTACACCTAGATGCATAGCACGGATTCATGTGTACTCTCAAATGTGGAGACATTTTGATGTAGGCCTTTACAGATTTCTAGTCAAGTATGTATTTTTTCTACATTACTTACAATATATTGTCTGTAGAATTGTTAAATTAACTAAGATTCATCTTTGCAGGTATATTTATAGACCAAGCTTTGATATTTTGAAAAAATATCTTTATTTACCAAATATAATCTGCAAGTTGCTGGCATCACTTGAGACTTTTATATTTATTTTTATGTGGCATGGTATAGTTTGGCACATTTTCATGTGGACCATATTAAACTATACTGGTATCACATTGGAACATTTTGGAAAACTAATATCAAAACATGACAGATACATTTGGTTTAAGAGAGTGATATTGAGAACAGAGGCTATGGAGGCGAGGTTTATTGCCATTTTATGTACACCATTACTAGCATTGTCGGCTATTTCTAACTTTTATTTATTTGCTGGTAATGATGTGGGTAGTTTGTTTTTCGAGTGCTTTTCTCAGCCGTCCACTTTAAATAGTATAATATTGTGTGTGTCATTATATAGTTGTTGCCATGTCTCTATGGCTTTAGAAGATGTTCCATCTAGAATGTTTTTGGAGAAAGCAGTCGAGGAAGATGACAAAAAACGATGACTATATACATAAGTAAATTTTTGAATCTCTTTATACTGGATTGTGGCCTAGTTATTAATGTATGAGTGTTTTGGTTGTAGAATAAAATTAATTTTGTAATTTTATTGTAACTATACTCTCAAATTTTAGGATAATTCATGAAACAATGGTTATGATTATTTAAATATAGGCTTATGAAAAATTATTGTGGTAATAATTACTATTTTATTTTGTTTGTTTTATTTGTACAAAAAAAATCACAATTTTGTAATTTCAAACATAATTTTATCTAGAGATTCTTTAAAATAAAACATTAGTGTATATTTTATACTTTAGTTTATTATAAAATCGTGTCACCACATTTTTATGGGTATTTACAATTTAAATAAAATAGCTAATTAAATATGTGTTTGAGTTTAATTAACTATACTAACAAAACTTTAGGTAATTTACAATACATTTTCAAAAATACAATTTTCCTTATGTAATCACATCAAAGTAAGTCGAAATTAGATCAAATTTAAATAAAAATATGTATTGATAGAAAATCAATTATATTGAAACTAATTGGTACGTATTAGACCCCTTGAGTAATAAATACGAATGAATGTGCATAGCTTCTATAAGATCGTTAGGATCTCCAGCAACACCAGCTGCTTTATGAATCTGAATTAACTCTTGTCTTGTGAATACATCTTTATTCATTTGATGAGCTCTTCTTGTTAACGCGTCTAGGAATTTTTTGACCTGAAAATTAATATTAACTTAGAACTATTAGAGCAAGATTGAGCATATAGAAAAATAAAATAAGAATTATTTTATGTAGTAGTTTTTAAAGGATGAAATCTGTACTAATATTATAAAGCTAAAGTTAGTTTGGTTGGTTGATCATAGGAACTACGGGACTGATTTGAAAAACTGTTTAAGGGTTGGATATTTATCAAGGAAGGTTATAGACTATTATAATGTCATTACGCTAAGGGCGTATTCAGAAAGAAAGCTTGAAACTTATAAGCGCTTATCGGCGCTTATAAGCGCTGGTAACCCGCGCAGGAAGATATATGAACAGTTCCAACAAGTTTCAACAAACTTGTCGGCGCCGATCAGCGCTTATAAGCGCATGTTCATATATTTTCCTGCGCGGGTTACCAGCGCTTATAAGCGCCGATAAGCGCTTATAAGCGCTTATAAGTTTCAAGCTTTCTTTCTGAATACGCCCTATGAACAATAGAGCAGAACAATGCTGGTAAAACCGCGGGGCACAGATAATTAAAATAAAACAATTAAGCCAACTAGTTTAATTAAAGCTTCTCTTTATTGAATTGCGCTATTCATTGACATGCTAAATGATTTTCAATGATATCAATTGTTTGAGATTTACTAATTTATAATGGTTACCTTGTTCCTAGAGCTGACTCCGGATCCATTAATTGATCGTGATAACTCAATATTTCCATATTCATCGCTGAATGTATCAACTAAACTATGTTTAAGTAAGCTTATAACATCATTTGCATCTTCATCTGTGGCTTCTTCTCTTAAATCAACACGCGCCCGCGCCTTAAAAATATATAAAAAAAATATTTCAAAAGTGTAAGTGTTTGGAGGGTGTTTCGATGAGTTTCAAACAGAGTTTCAGAAGTGAAACTTCTTTGGCAAGATTTTTGAAGTGAAAACTTCTTTAGCGGCGTTGGGTATAAAATCTTAAACTCGCGTCAGGACACGTGGCCTGATCGAAAAAGCGTAAGACGGATGTTATTTTTTTTTTTAGCCTTTATATTCCATGCGTAAGACGGATACCATTCCAAAATATCAAACATGCTGAACGTTAATAATCAAGTTTTCACTTCTGCCGGCACTCCCGGAGTGCAACCCGTCTTTTTTTAATTTTATTTTTCACTTTAAAAATGACTTTTGTATACCTGCGTGAGTCGAATACAAGCTTCCAATTGCCTCGTCGTGATTGGTGTTCCATCGCTCACTGTACTCTGATGATTATGACGTAGTTCCAAGTAAAAGTTCTGTAAAGCGTTTGCCGCTGCAGTACTAAGTTTTGGATGTACGTATCTTATTGCGTATGCAATGTACTTGCGAAGTAGTACCATTGGTAGAGTGTCGATTACTTCACCTGGCTTTAAGCGAAGCCTTTGACTGTAAAAATATTGCAAGAGATTAGATTTGAGTATGGTTGCTAGAAAAATTGCGTAAAAATATGGTTTCATTATTTAAGTATCTAAAATGCGTATTACGTAATATAAGTTTATAATTTTTACCATCTGGTTGATTATTTTTTATTTTTAACTAGCGGTCCGCCCCGGCTTCGTCCGTGGTACATATTTCGCAATAAAAGGTAGCCTATGTTCTTTCTCAGGGTCTAAAGATTGTCTGTGCCAAATTTTATCAAAATCGGTCCAGTAGTTAATGCGTGAAAACCATACATACATACATACAAACCTTTCCTCTTTATAATATTAGTATAGATTTGCAACATACCTCAGAGACATATTATTACTATTGTTTTGAGTAGAACTTGTGTTGAAAGCATCAAAATTTGTAGTTGCTTTCTTCTTTCCTTTTGGTCCCGAATGTAGTGCTAAAACATGCTCTGACAACATGGCATCTGTTTTCTAAAAAATACAAATAATAATTAAAAGTGACACCAAAACTTAATAATTGATACTTAAAATATTTATAATTTAGTTAAACTTAAAAGGCTTCTTACCTCATCAGGTTGATCCAGAAGTATAAAAACCAAATCAAATCTGGATAGTAACGCAGAATTTAATTTTAAATTTTCTGATACGGTTTTAGCTCTGAAATTTAAATTTATTATAACATAGTTAGACAGATTACAGATATTAGTTGAATAATTTAATTTTGTCGTCGATATTTCAACAAATAAAAAATCGAGTATGGGCAAAATCATAAATTAGATGGGTGACAATTTTTTTTATGGACGTGTCGCGAATCCGACTCACACTTGACCGATATTTTAAAACGAGAAGTTTTTAATTTATAAATGTATGTAGAAAGTTAATAACTCCTATCATAATTCTACATACAGTAGCCCTCTAACCAGTTCCCTGGTTACTCACAAATCAGTAGTTTAGAACAAAACAAAGTCGCCTTTTCTGTTCCTATGTCCCTATGTATGCTTAAATCTTTAAAACTACGCAACGGATTTTGATGCGGTTTTTTGTAATAAATAGAGTGATTCAAGAGGAAGGTTTTATTATATAATTTATTAGATTTTAGACAAAGCGGGCGAACCCGCGGGTAAGCTAGTTAATAAATATAGAGATGTTTTTATTATTAATATTAACTGACGATAGTTGAACGTAACAACGTCCGATTGTGCTTCTTTGTCGCTCGTTCCGCGCTCTCGCTCGCACTTCAAGCCTTACATGGAACGCCTCAGAGCGAGGTAACGCCGCATGAGTCATGTTTTTTCATGCGTGCAGCCGGCTCTATCGAATTATAAGACGTTGTCACGTCAAAAATACAATTCGTACCTATTATAGCTCCCCGCAGCGGGGTTAGCGGCGGCCAGTACTGTAGCCCGTGCGGGCAGACTGCACACCACGCCCCCTTTGGCGACGGACACCCGACGTTGTTCCATCGCTTCTAGTAAACTGCTGTGGTGGCACGACATCTATTCAAAAAATTCTAAATTCAAAATTCTTTATTTGGAACATAATAACAAATTGTACATAAACTTAAATTACGATGATATCCGTAAAAGCATAAGAGCTGTGGCACGGATGCCAACGCCCACCTCCACACATGAAATAAGTTTATGTCCATTCAAATACATATTTTATTTACTCAAATGCTTAGCCTTAGAGCTAAATAAAAGTAGATAACGATATATATTTTGTAAGTTAAGAGCAATTTATTGTTCAAGACTGCAATCATTGCTAAAGTAACAGTAGTAACTTGTATAACATGTATCGTATGACAGTATGTCAAAAGTAAATAATTTTTTATACCTATATGTTGCTCAATAAATTCTTCATCATCCAATGACGGTAATAGACAAAAGATTATTAATTCAATACTGTGATGTAAATTTTATTTAAACATAGCAAAATCTATATACCTTATCCAATTCATCAATACAGCACACTCCCTTATCAGCCAGGACCAAAGCCCCCGCCTCGAGGGCGAAGTCCCCACCGGCTTCTCGGCCGAGCGCTACGGTTAGACCACCCCCCGATGCTGACGCTCCACAAACATACACACCTGCAAATATTATATAGTAAATTAGCTATTCGCTTCGCTTCATTCAGGTTAAATTCGGGCAAAGTAGCCTATTCACTTTGGCATACAGTTAAAGTAGTAAAAATGTCATGGGCAGATTTTATAAATACATATTTTTATAGAACCTAATTAAATATACTTTGTAGAACATGAAGAAACAGGTTAAGTAATGACTTATTTAATGAAATTATTTAATGAAATACAATAGAAACTTTATATACCAAGAACAAGGTGAAGTCAACGATAAAATAATGTTTATCATAAAAAAGTAGAAAATTAGTGTAGCCATAAAGATGCCATAAAATTAATAACAACGACTTTGGAATGTAATGGTTTAAAAATATATGTGGCAAATACATATATAATATTTTTAAACCATTACATTATTTACTGACATTCAACAAATACATACCTTGAAATACCATTACTACATAGTATAAAACAAAGTCGTTTTCTGTCTATGTATCGGTATGCTTAGATCTAAAACAACGCAACATCTTTTGATTCGGTTTTCTTAATAAAGTGATTTTCGGGGAATATTTCATTAGCATTTAGATAAAGCGGGCGAAGCCGCAGGCGGAAACCTAGTTTAATATAAGTAAATATTACCTCTAGGAGCTGCATGTGCGGCAGCCTGTAACAACTGAGACTTCCCCAAACCAGGATCTCCAACAACCAAAACATGAGGATTGCTTCTCGAGCCATTATCATTTTCTGTACCACCAAATAAGCCCAGAATCAGACCAGCTTTGACAGGTTCATGTCCGAATATAGTTGGACATAGAGAATGTACTAGAAGCCTGAATACGTCTTCCGATGCATGGATTTCCTGAAAAATTCGTAAAATTATGTGATTTAATTAACATTATACCTAGATAGAATTTTGTATTGTATTGTGTATTATGAAGGAATAAAAAAATCGAAGATAAAGTCAAGAGTATAGGAGTTGCTCCGGTTTGGCAAAAAGACGCAGGTTCGAATCCCATCTAGTCATCGAATTTTTCTTCATTTATCAAGCATTTGAATGCTATAAAACTAAAAAAAATTCAATTATAGAATTGAATTACAGATACTGTATGTGAACGAAAATACAATTTTTATAAGAGTAAAGTACCTGTATTGCATAATAATCCTTTAGAGTAAAACTTAATGTTGGATTGCTCAAATTCCGTTGGCTGTGAATAGAAACAGCTTCTACATAGAGTTGTAACAATCTTGCAGCTCTTTTGCCGTCCTCACCACCTTTGCTTTCACCTCGAACCTACTGACAATATAATATTTACAATATATAATAATAATATTGAAATATATATTTTAACTAGGTTTCCGCCCGCGGCTTCGGCCGCGCAGTTAAAGAAAAACCCGCATAGTTCCCGTTCCCGTGGGATTTCCGAGATTGCGTCATTTTCCCGGGATAAAAAGTAACATATATCCTTTCTCGGGTATCAAAATATCTCCATACCAAATTTCATGAAAATTGGTTCAGTAGTTTAGGCGTGATTAAGTAACAGACAGACAGACAGAGTTACTTTCGCATATTTTATAATATTAGTATGGAAGTATGGATTTCATTTATAAATAATTTGCGCTAGAATAAAAAATGAACCAATAATGATTTGAAATGTTCATTGTTACAAAAATTAACCTTATGTAAAATACAAATGCTTTTTTATTGGGTTTAGAATAAATTTCCAACTGCATAAATGATGATTATGCTTTTTCTTACCTGTACTATGCCTGTAACAGAAAGGACATCTCCGGGGCAGGCTGTACCAACCAGATCACCTTGAAGGTCTATTTCAACACTCCTAGGAATTGTACCTGATAAACTCTAAAGGAAAAAAAAAAAACAATAAATTCATTAAATTAAAAATCAGTAAGATGTCCAGTATTATTTTATTGTCTTGTATTATATATTTTTGACTGTACCCACATATTGCCATAATAAATTCGTACATTATTGATTTATTTAATGTACATTTCAACAAGTCACATGCATTGGGACAGTTAACACTTTCTTTAAAAATTAACATAGATCTTAAAATACAAAAAGCGATTCAAATATAGTTATTATAAAATAAATATAAGTAATACCTGTGACTGTATTTCTTGTATCTTAGCAACTTGCCAATCTGTTGTGTTTGTAAATGGTGATGACTGCAGAGGTTCAAACTTGTGACCACTTTTGCAATTGTGGCAAAAATTTGGTGCTGATAATTATAAGAATAAACAATTAATAACTCCTTTAATATTAGAAAGTAAATAGGTAAGTTTGGAAATATGAAAGTACCCTACATTTTTGTAATATTTTAATATGAAAATAGAACAAACTAGTTTATTATATTATACTTCTGTTCTCACATTTATGTAGTGAAAAAATATCACCACTTTCTAGACATAATTAAGACAATCAAAGCAAAGGATATCAAAATTAACCAAGGATTTTTACTCAGAGATGTAAACATACATATTTTACATTGTAAGCACATTCATATCATACTTGCACCATGACTTTAAAAATCTATATTTTCATCACATAGCAAAAATGCTTCAATCTGGCATTCATTCATGTAAAAACTAAACAAAAAAACATAATAAAATTTCAGTATTTACCTGTAAACACACCCTGGGGCTGCATTACAGCTTGTATACTATGACAGCTACTACACTCAAAAGCCATAGATGTGCAAATCAGTCCGACACTACCCACCCTTATCACAGTTCCTTTGATTGTAACAAGTTTCCCTGGAATATAGAAATTAATTAACCAATAAAAACAAATGCATGCATGATATACATAGATTTACATCAAACAAGCAATTGATCATTCTAATGCCACTATGTCAAATTCTTTTATTGTAAACAGGCGCAGAACATTCTTTCGTTTTTCTTTGTGAGATTCTATGCAATGTTCTAATACTGAACAACACTGAATATGAGTTTTCGTTTACACTAAAAGATCAGGAAATAATGCCTCTCTCTAGCTCTATGTCCGTTTAATGTAAATGCACTGTTAAAAAAGAAATTAAATGTTGTAAAACTCACCAAAATAGTTGACCTTTAAATTACTTATAGGTATTACTGGTTGGTGATTAAAAACTCTAACTTTAATGCTGGATTCACATTTAAGACTCTGTAATAATAATAATATTCATATTATTTTACTAGAAAGAAAGAATTGCAGTTCAAGAGGGCATTGGAATTATTTATTAACTATAATAAACTAACCTCATGTAAACAAAACTCTAACAAGCGTAATGTCATTTCTGGCTTTTCAAACAAATCTGTTTGAAATGAAGACCAATGATTGTTAAAGTCTTCATCATTTGTTAAACTCTGAATATCTAAAGGAACACTTCTGGTTTGATCAATTTTTTCCAAATCAAATATTGTTCTATTTTTATCAATAAAGGTTTTAAAGCATTGTATACGAGGTAAAACTTCTGCACTTGGCTGTTCTGTAAATAAAAAATTGTTACTGTTTGTGTTGTAGTGATAAAACTATTATAGTTAGCATCAATATGAAAAGTTTTTACAGACCTTCTGTAGGGAAGTACAATTTCCATATATTTGTTCCTGAATTTATAGGCACTACAATAGGTAACCGGTTTGCTGGAGCTCTAACTGAACTAGAAGTATTAGATATAGGAATGGAAGATGTAGAATTATTAACACTGCTGGTGTCTGCGGAGTTTCGTGTATTATTCCTGTTTCGATTCCAATTATTTTTGTATCGCCCTCGCCAATTTCGCCTCATTTTTATAAAATTTCTGTCATGAAAATTGGAAAATTTTGATGGTAAATAAATGTTGTTTGAAGTTTTTGCGAAACTCTATTCAGTTTTCTTTTTCCCGCACAAAATTGCAGGGTTCTCTAATTTCTGTTGTTTAACTGTCATCTGTCATGATGACGGCTGTAGTAAAAAATCGCCATAAGTAAATTAATATAAGTATAGAAAATCGGCTGAATCTTACGATTAATTATTTATTTAGCTTATTACAAAGCTTAATAGCTTTGTAATAAGCTACACAATTAAACACACATACACAATTAAATAAAACGAATGACTTTTAAATTTAATTTTTTTTCAGTAGAATAATTATTAAGTTATTGGCCTTCCTACGTTTTGGATGTATCTTTAACTAAACTTTAACTTGATCGAACTTTATGATGTGAGTTAAGAAGTGTTAAAAAGTTGTATTAAAATTTTATTTTTTTATAATATAATAATATTTCGATCGAAATCGAAGATCATCATAATAAACTGTACAATAATATATTATAATGTTTAATATTATTATTTCAATAGATTTTCCGATTTTATTATCTATTAAAAAGTTACAATTTTGGAACGTAATTTAAAATTTGAAAATGGAATGTTTGTTTGGATTTTTGACGCGGATTTGTTTATTGCTTTCATAAACTGTTTGTTGTCAGACGTAGGAGTTGTATTATTTTAGTTTAAAATATTGTCAGAAATACAAATAGTTATTTTAGTTATTACCTTATAGATTTATGTAGCATAAACCATGTCAGAAGAAGCTGGTGGGGCTCCACCGGAGGCACCTGAAAATGCTGAAAACGCCGAAGCTGGTGAAGCAGCAGCTGGGGAAGGAGATACAGCAGACGTTGAGCATACCGCAGTGAAAATCGACGAAATCGCTAGAAGAATTTCAAGGAAGCAATCAATATATCAAACTGCTCAGGAAGAGGCGGATGAGATACTTGATGTTGATAGAACAGCTTTGGAAGCAATTCTTGATGTCAGTGCACGTTTAAAAGACATTCAGAAGAAGAGCAAGATTTCTATGAGTACTTTGGCACTGGCTCATGAGTCCTACAAAGACAAACAAGTAAATAAAATACCTAAATGATATAAGTTCGTTTTATTTATAGTCTATTAAATTTGTGTATTTTTTAGGCTAAAGCCAAAGAAGCTCGCAATAATAGAGTCGGTGGATTGAAGACACAACATAGATTTTTATTGGAAAATGCTGCGTCTATTTTAAATAAATCTATTGAATACGTATTGGTAAAGCATTTTATATATTCTATCTTGTCCAAATTATAAACATGGAAATTAATTTCATATTCTTTTCCGTATTCCTTTGCTATAAAATGCCTGCGATAAAAACGATACGTCATCTTACGCAAAATCCGCCTAGCAGGTGCAGGCACACCGCAGTTTTTGTATCGAGTGCACATGATTACATTACATATTATTTTATCAGCGGACTTTTTAGATTCTTTTTAGAATTCATGTTCCTCCATGAAAAGCCTGTAGGTATATATGATTTTTCCAATCAAACCACACCCAAATCGATTCAGCAGGTTTTGCGTGAGTTTGACCATTGATTTAAATCTAAAGGTACCTACTTACTGTTATAGTAAATAGTATGAACAGTTTATATTATGTTTATTTGAATGCACTTGTCTCGGAAACTACTAGACCGATTAAAAAAAGTATACCTAACAGTTTATTACTATTTTAAAAACATGCTAAGAACATCTTTCTTATATATAAAAATGAATCGCAAAATGTGTTGGTAAGCGCATAACTCGAGAACGGCTGAACCGATTTCGATAATTCTTTTTTTATTATATTCCTTGAAGTACGAGGATGGTTTTTATGTAGAGAAAACGTAAATATGTACCACGGGTGAAGCCGGGGCGGACCGCTAGTTTTGAATAAAAACTACTAGTTACTACTAAAAACTAAATCCTCTTTTCTTTATCCGTTTGGGTAATACGATATTACGTTGTCACCGTCCGTTATGGGTGGCTATTTTTACATAATATCTATGGCGTAGTAATTTAGGCCCTGCAATGAATCACAGAATGTAGAAAACCTCTAAATATCCTGCCTACAAAGAAGAAAACCTCAAATCCAAATATGTAAATAAATGTAATGTATTGAATTATTTAGGAAGGAGTATACGATGCGGATATTCACATCGATCTTTTGGATAGTGCAGTGGCTGAGGGCGGCAGAAACTGTATAGTTCTTTGTGATGCTTGGTTGCC
>CAJQZN010041886.1:20867-31567 GCA_907164685.1 Colias eurytheme | reverse complement strand
ATGGCTATACCTATATATTATATAAATGGCTATTTGAAAAATATTCTTATTTTCAGATAATAGACCTATTTCAAACGTACATTACTTATTATGTTTTGAACAAGACTACATTGGAAGGTATAGAAGAATATGCTGCAAATTTTAATAAGCTTTTTAAGGCAATCTCTTCTAAAACCTATGACGCATTAGATCATAGGTAAGCTAAAATGCAATAAAAATATATCAATTAATGTTATTAATCAAGATAAAAATACATAGTTATTGAGTTATTTATTTATAAATTAAATTGCAGACGTCCAGATTTTGATAAGGACTACAAAATTTACAAAGATGGGGTAGCTACTCAAGAGATATTGCTTGAAAATTTCATGATTGCTGTAAGTTTCATGAGTTTATAAATAATTAGCTTTCCGCCGGCGGCTCCGCCCGCGGTTTCAAAAAAAAACTAGCATAGTTCCCGTTCCCGTGGAATTTACGGGTTACCTAAAACCTATCCTATATTACTCGTGGATAATGTAGCTTTCGAATGGTGAAAGAATTTTTAAAATCGGTCCAGTAGTTTATGAGCCTATTCATTACAATCAAACAAACAAACAAAGTTTTCCCCTTTATAATATTAGTGTAGATATAAAAAACATTTCTGTTAGAGACGTCATCAACAAAAGTTCAGATATTTTCTAAAATGCAGTGTATAGTTAGTTTGATTCTTTACATATAGAAATGAAATTGGAAATAATTCTTGCAGAGTGTAAATAAATGTCCAACTACAGAAATCGCATTGCACCTTTTAGCAAGATTCGAGACGTTGAAACTAGATTGTCTGTATTTGGAAGATCAGTATTATGATTTAATTAGTACTTATACTGCAGAAATCGAGGCTATACGTGATCGGTATATAATATATTTTTAACAAGTTAATTGTAATTATAATTTCAACAAAAATTTTAATCACCTGAATTTGAGACAGACATTTTTTCCTTTGATAATTGACTGACTGGTCAAATTTTAAGCCTGTATTTCAAGAAACCTAACTTTTGTCATTTGTAGTTGTTTGTATAAAATATATTGTTCGAATTCATAAAATTTTTAATATTTCCAAAATACATTTTGAAGATATAACGAAGAGCGCGAAAATCCCGAATTACCGAGGAACATGCCGCCCGTGGCCGGTAGAGTTATGTGGATTCGCTTTTACGATAAGAACATTAAAGGGCCCATGAAAGAGTTTATGAAACATCATGAAGTTATAACTCATATGGTGTGTCTATTTTATTTTAATAGTAATAAAAAGGGGATATACGCAATAATACGCAGGAATACGGAGTAATATATAGTTAGCTTTTTACCATAGCTTCGAAATTGTATTTGCGATGAAGTTTAGTTACAGTTATATTGAAGACAAATGATGAAAGTTTAACAAATCTTAAAGTTGAAGCAGAGTTTTACTTTACAAACTTTGAAACTGAAACACATAAATTTACCATTTATTTAACTCCAACTTTCCAGAACACTCAAAGATGTATAAAACTGTATAATGTGATGTCTATTGTTTTTACGGAGTTCGAATTCATATATCACAGTGCTTGGGCTGAAAATGTGGGTCAGGTAAGTTACAAAACATAAATATGGTAATTCGATGTCTATATCTATTACTAGCTAGCTGTGCCGTTTGGTTTAACCTGCGGGCAAAATCAAGTACTTTTAGGTCATGTATTAGCCTGACGTATTTAAACCTGCAAAAATCCATCCAAAATTTTTTTTGTGAAATAGTGATAAACATAATACATTCGTTCTCACAAGCTTTCGCATTTATTATATTAGAAGGATCGGATATTACTGAATTTAAAACTTTTGGATTATTATTTTAGGTTCGTCTAGGTCTGATAGCACCATTGCTTATTAGACACCCTGTTTCTAATCGGTATATTGTCAACTTTAGTGTTTATATCCCTGAGTGTATACGAGAAGTGGAATATATGTGGCAATTGGGTTTGAGTAAGTTAATTAAATTAATTAAAATACCGGTGCTGCAATGGTTAGAAATTATTGTAGAGTGTATTATTGTAGTGTTACCCTAGAGTGTAGGGTAGTCAACCCCAATAGTAGTAGAATATTTTGTGAAGAACAATGATTTCCTAGTAGTTAGTTCGGTTTTTGATATAAATCGATTGATCTTTAATTTGCAGCTCATCTTAGAAGAAGACTTTTTGTATTATATTAAATAACTGTGGACGAATTAATAGGCTCGTTTATTATAGGTGTTCCTGATGCAGCTCAAATTGTAGCATATTGTAAAGAGAAAATATTCAGTAATTTCGAAAGAATAAAATCTCTGGTAGACAGAAATGATCAGATAAGACGGTAATGAATTAAATGTTAATACATGGATTAATACTTATCTATCAGCCTATTCAAATGATGCTTTTGTACATTTTAGAAGTATGCCAAAACTGTACTTACCGTTGCTCCGAGCGCAGCTAGTAAAATTAGAAAAGGCATTTCAACCAGGATTCTCAACAATCACTTGGACGGCGCTAGAAATACCCGCATATTGTGATAAAATAGAAGAAGTATTAGATGAAGTCGATCTTTTTGTTAAAGAGGTATTGCTTCTTATCCAATCCTTGATTTTCCTGGTAATATTCTAAGATTAAAAGAAGTAATTATTTTTTTTACTGGGCCACAAATATGCTATAAATTGAGAACCTATTATTTTTTGGCAACATAAAAAAAGCTATAAATCTTCACTCGTTTTTGTCATTTAATATAATTTATTTATAGGTCGTAGATATGAAAGAAGCACGTATTGATGCAATTCTATTATCTATCACTAAAACATTGTTGGTATATCTGCCGGAACAAGCGGTGGACCCAACTGTGTTCTATGACGAAAACTTGGTGAGACGCGATGAGATTGGTAATTATTTGTATGGTGTATTTTAATGTTTCATTACAGTCAATTTAATTAACCTTTGCATTAAGTCCTGTTGTATGTATATTTTGTATTGATATGAAATTTCGAGCTGACTATACAGTCAAAAATGCATAGTTTTCTTGTGGAAATCCTGTGAAAATATGCTAATTCATATAATTCATACCATACATACTATCATACTCTATATTATTATTTCTTATGTCTCACACGTTTTCAGCAAGCGATTTACAGCAAAAATCTTGGAACGCGGAACTTGCAGTAATTGAGCTCATAAATAAATTCCTGGACAGTGTACCATCAAAACAAATTCAAGATTTGAAGAATAATTGGTTTGTTTTAATAATATTTTGAAGCTTTTTTAGCTTAAGGAGTGTTTATTTTCTTGTGTCTATTAATATGTCTCTACAATAATAATTCTTTATTTTATTTTTTTTAGGTTGGATACTGAAAAAGCTCTTAAGCAAGTAACATCGGCTACACGTGTTTTCCCTGAAGATGCAGGTACATATATCAAGATAAATACAATTATTCATTTTAGAAATTTGAGTTACTGCTCTACAGTTTAATAAAACATTATCTATCTTTCCATACTTTAAGTGATTGATGCCACTTTACATCTATATTGTTAAAAATATTTCTTTTTTTGTTGTAGCTTTCTTGGAAATTGAGAATCCAGATCGTTATGAACCAATGCATGCAATCAATGAGTGCAACGAGCTGTTCGCTTATTTTGCCACTAAGTGTGTAGAAGCTCTTATAAAATGTACCAGACAAAGTTTAGATTTATTAAGAAAAAGGGCTTCTGTTTCAAGGTAAGTGACATGAGACAGATCACGATTTTTTATCGAATAATAGTATGTATAATAATAATTATTTTGAATTGCAGCTTCTTAACAATGACGACAGACCCTGAAGAGCAAAAGAAATTGAAGCCATTAATGTTATCACTGATGTTTCTTCAAATTCCAAGGGTTTTGATAAAACCTACTTTGGAAGAAATACAGTCTGCATTTTCTCAGGTATAAAAAAAGAATTCTAACAAAACATAACTTGTCAATTATTAATACTTAACAAATAATAAGGTTTTCGTATCTTTAAGTATTTTTATAATTGATCTGGTATTTCCACAGGTCGTTTTAAACTGTATAATGGATATTCATCGCAATGTCTTTATGTGGGGTCAGCAAGAACAAATCAAGAAAGAGAAAATGGCAGCCATGTCTAGTCTCTCCACTACTAGGAGTATTAGTAAGACTTTTTCCCTCTGCCACAAGTTTAAGGGTTCACTTAAACTTGAAATATCATTCACTCTTTAAGTATTTAGACATTTTACGAATATATTTTCACTCGTTGGTGAGGCTATATTTTGGGATAAAGAAAGACAATATTTTATCTATACTAATATTATAAAGCTGTTGTTTGTTTGAATGCGCTAATCTCACGAACTACTGGTCCGATTTGAAAAATTCTTTCGGTGTTAGATAACCCATTCAACGAGGAAGACGCTAAGACCAACAGGAGCGGAGCCACGCGGGTGAAACCGCGGAGCGAAGCTAGTTTTTAAATATTATTAAGGTATATTAATCATGGCGATGGCGATAATAAAACCTAATTTATTTAAACAGGTTCAAGATCAGGATCAACAATGACTGGGATAAGGAATTACTTCCGAATGGTGTCTGAACACAAAGACACTGTTCGAGCAGTTATGGCTTTGCAAGGAATGATGTATATGTACAAACCAGATATTGAAAAACTTCTTGTAGTATGTAATCTTGAAGAGAAATTTATGTATCATGATGATTCAATATCGAAATATTGACTTATTATGTTTGTTTTAGATCTATGGAAAGTTTTCTCATTTATGGGCAGAAGACAGAGTACAGCAAGTTCAAGCTTTTGTAGATTCAAATCCTTTAAATGTTATCATTCGAGATATGTTGAAGAAATATGAGGCACAGACGGAGGAAGTGCTTAATTTACCAGATCGACATATTGTTGGATCTATACAAATTAATTTAGGTAGATGGAACATAGTTCCTGAATTTAATGTATTGTTATTGCTGAATAGGATCTTAATTTACAAATACATATTATATTGTTATTATTGAAGTGAAAACTTCTTTAGCGGCGTTGAGCACTTTTTCTGTAATGGGTATAAAATCTTAAACTCGCGTCAGGACACGTGACCTGATCGAAAAAGCGTAAGACGGATGGAGAGTAGACAGCTATCCCCTCTCTACTACACGCATTTTCACTTCTGCCGGCACTCCTGGAGTGCAACCCGTCTTTTTTATATTTTATTTTGTAATACTGCTTACCAGCTTCTTGGACAAATCGTAATTATCTTAGAGAATGACTATTCTATTAATGTTAGTGTACCAGTGCAGTGTACCTAAATAATTATTATTATTTACAGAAAATCTTAAGTTGGCATTGCACGTTGAATCAGTTGAATGGAAGAGGATTCTAGGTAAACTATTAAGTCACGCTTACAAAGAGCGAGTGGATAAACTGATGAACTTTATAAAGGATAAAATGAAAGTTATGAGCAAGAAAATTAAAGATCTGGATGATGTACGAGTCGCTATGCTCTGCCTTGAATCTATTCGGGAGGAATTTATTGGGTACTGTGATAATAATGCTACATACTATCAATGTGTTTGTTTATTTGTCAGATCCTGTTTAATTTTACAACCAAGAATCTTGTCATTGATGTCATTTTTATTTTGAGCTATTATGAGGAACTATTATAGCTTTTATGGGGGTTGCCCTGAGCCGTTGGTAGTATTTACGTAGATTATTATCATTAGTTTTTAAATATTGTAATCAATTTATAGGATGGATATGGAATTAGATCTCATTGAAGAGAGTTATGCGACATTTAGTCATTTCAATATTGATATTCCAAAAGATGATATCGATATGGTATATGGATTGAGATATGCTTTCCAAAATATGTTACTTACTGTAAGTGCCACTATTTTAGTTGTTTCACGAGCAATTTTTTTACGTTATTCTATTATAGCTTTGCTTAGTGTAATTTTGAGTGAAATATCCAGACTAAGAATATGAAGACATGGATGTTTTCCTACATTAGATATTTCACAAAACTCTATCTACAATTGAAAAAAAAAGTTAATAGCGAAATAGTAAAAAATCCATTCCAACATACCATTTATGACAAAGAATATAAAATATATTCTTATTTCCCAAGTCCCAACAAGTACAACAACGCATAGTGGACATGCAAGGACCACTTCAGAAGGAGCTCACGGAAGGTGTAGCAACATTCAATTCTGATGTACTGAAATTCGATGCTGATTATGATGCGTTTGGACCAATGACTCCTGGTCTATCTGCTAAGGAAGCTAGTGACAGGTATTGTAAATATCAGGGAATATCAGTCGTAACTACTGAATTAGATACTACTAAACTACTACTACTTGTTTCTCATTTTCTGGAAAACAAAATAATAATAAAAATTCGATTCACTTTAAAATAAGATGGTCACAAACATGTAACTTTCTTTAAACAGTCGAAATAAGTATCGAAAGCAGTTAGTCTATTCCAATTAGGGTATGGCTTGCTTTAAACCAATAATCTAACAAATCACAAATAGTTTTAGACACATAAGTATCGTAAATCAAAATTAAATAATGTAGAGTTGTAAGAAAGTGTTTTTAGGACCTTTAAATCGTCTAAAAACCAGTTTAAATATTTAGCAATATTTTTTATTTTTTTGTGTTTCAGAGTAATTATGTTCCAATCGAGATTTGATGAACTCTGGAGACGTTTTGAAATGTATTCCAATGGTGAAAAATTATTTGGTATGGAAGTGAAGGATTATCCTATACTACATCAGAAGAAGAAGGAGTTCAATTTGTTGAGCAAATTGTACGTTGTGTCATTGTATTTTTCATTCCACCAATTTTTCCATTGAATTTCTATTTTGATGTATAATTTATTGTTTACCAGATTTTATTAGTTATACTATTTACATAAAATTAATTTTTATGTTTGTTTCGTAAATAGGTATAGTTTATACCTTGCGGTTATGAACTCCATCGACGGATATTTCGAAACACCATGGGTTGAAATTGATATTGAACAAATTGTTTCCCAATTGGCAGACTTCGATCTAAGGTAATTATCGAACAATTATATTATTTTATATTCTGCCCTTAGATTTTTATATAAAAATGAGATATTTCATATTTTAAACATAGGTGCCGCAAATTACCGAGAGGTATGAAAGATTGGCCAGCTTTTATAGAACTGAAGAACAAAATCGACGACTTCAATCAAACGTGTCCTTTGTTGGAGCTTATGGCAGACAAATCTATGAAAGATCGACATTGGAGACGATTGGAAATATTGATGAGTAAGTACAAGAAAATGATAATTACTATTTCCTTAAATATGATGAGGAATAAAATTTGATTTTATTTAATTATCTTACTTTAAACTATATTTTACTTGATATGTTTTTTGTAGACTGTGTGTTGGATGTGGAGTCAGAAACGTTCACTTTAGCCAATGTTATGGAAGCTCCTTTGTTACAAAACAAGGAGGACGTAGAGGTAAGTTATTATAATTCATTTACGTATTTTAGAAGAAAGTATATCTAAATTTAATCTGGATTTTAATTCTCTAGGATATTTGTATCAGTGCAGTAAAAGAAAAAGATATAGAGGCTAAACTCAAACAAATAATAGCTGATTGGGCAGTTGTCGATCTTACATTCGCACCATTTAAGAATAGAGGAGAGTTACTGATCAAAGCTCAGGATACTCTTGATATTATAACGATGCTTGAAGATTCTTTGATGGTTTTGAATTCTTTGGCGTCCAATAGGTAAATTTTGACTGCACATAATATTATAGTTCTATCAGGCGAATATATATTATTTCTAAAAATATGCTCAAATATCAATCTTAAACCTAAAATATGTTCTAGATACAATGCTCCCTTCAAAAAAGATATATTACTCTGGATAAATAAATTGGTCAGTACCACGGAGATTTTGGAAAAGTGGTTGCAAGTACAAAACTTGTGGATGTATCTAGAAGCCGTCTTCGTTGGTGGTGATATTGCTAAACAGTTGCCTGCTGAAGCTAAGAGATTTGCGGTTATTTGATTTTCGCTAATAATAAAACAAAATCTAACAATTAAGTCATAGTAAGATATAAGTTCCAAAGCCGAAATGACTTATCGAGTTAAAAAAAATATACCATGTATAGACGAAGCAAATATCTCCATAGTTTCCTCATCAAATAAAAACATGTTTTAAAACTTTGCAGACAATTGATAAAACATACGTAAAGATTATGTATCGTGCTCGTGACATAGTAAACTGTGTAGAGACGTGTGTATCCGATGATACGCTCAAGCAACTATTGCCACATTTGTATGAACAATTGGAGGCTTGCCAGAAATCGCTGACTGGATACTTGGAAACTAAGCGGTTGATCTTCCCGAGATTCTTCTTTGTGTCTGATCCTGTACTATTGGAAATTCTTGGGCAGGCTTCCGATCCGCATTCTATTCAGGTATGGCCAATTAATATACGAGTACAGTATAGAATAGGCTTTTTGCGAATTTGTTACTATCCTGGTTTATTATTTTAGTCCAGATTAAGAAAATTTATCTAGACTATCTGATATTATAGATTTTACTTAACGATTTTCATCACTTATAATATTGTTTTATGATTTAAAGCCTCATCTACTAAGTATTTTCGATGCCATATACATGGTAGACTTCGACGATAAAGACAGAATTGTCGGTATGAACTCTGACAATGGTGAAACTATTCCATTGGATCGCCCAGTCACGTGTATTGGAGGCGTCGAGGTATATTCTAATTTGCAAAGAATTTATAAATATTTCAATAAAATATTTGCAATAAAATAAAATAATTATAATTGTGATAATAATGTTTGATTACCTTTAAGATATGGCTAAATACCCTACTTGATACAATGAAGGATACTGTAAGGAATTTCATAGCGAATATTGCACAAACTATGGCTGGAGATCCTGAGTTTGAATTCCTCTCTGGATTTTGGCACTTCCCTGGCCAGGTACATTCATCAAATTGTCAATTTTGGCAAATACAGCATTATTGTTTTCTTATTGCCTATAACTACAAGTAAAGTTGTCATTAGTTTTTGCCTTTTCTTGTAATTTAATAAAACAAACTGAATAGAGAGAGATACTTTGTAGGCCGGTCTATTGGGCATGCAAATATTGTGGACAAGTGATGCTGAATACGCTCTTAAAAAGGCAAGAGTTGATCGTTTCATCATGAGGTTAACTAACCAAAAGAATTTGGATTTGCTGAACGGTTTGATTGACCAAACTGTAACAGACTTGGTGCCTTTAGATAGAACAAGAGTGGAAACTATGATAACTATTCATGTTCATCAAAGGTATTTATTTTTTATTTTAATTCAATTTTTTCCTTTATGTTATTATTCCTATATGTATTATTATAACTTATAACCAACTTTTTTAAATTTATCCTATTTTGTAGAGATATCTTTGATGATTTAGTCAAAATGAGAATCAAGAGTCCTGTTGACTTTGAATGGCAGAAACAGGCCCGATTTTACTATTTCGATGAAAGCGATGATTGTATTGTATCTATTACTGATGTTGACTTTTTGTATCAGGTAATATTTCGTGTTCCAATTAAAACTCATAAAAAGGATTTACAGTGAAATTTTAATAAAATTCAGTATTAGAGCTAGAGTTCTAGAGCTCTCTTATTATTTCCATATTGTGTTGCTAAGACAGTTTAACTATTTTATTAATCCTCATGATTCCACTTAAACCACTAAAATGCACCTGTAGAAGGTAGTAGTCAAAGTGATAGTAGGTATTTATGATTATAATTGAAAGAAAGAAAGAAAGAAAGAAAGATTATAATTGGTTTGAAATGTACAAGAAACCTTCATGATAACTATTACGTATCTAAATCTTGACAAAAAATTACAGAACGAATACCTCGGTATAACCGAGCGTCTGGTAATCACGCCGCTCACAGATCGTTGCTATATAACGCTATCACAAGCGATCGGTATGAGCATGGGCGGTGCGCCCGCTGGGCCTGCGGGTACTGGCAAAACTGAGACCACTAAAGATATGGCCAGGACGTTGGGCAAACTGGTCATTGTGTTCAATTGTTCTGATCAGATGGACTTTAGAGGTCAGATGATCTGTAGACTTTAGGAGGTGTAGCTTATGCTGTAGTTGAAATATTTGTGGTAGATGTGGTGGTTTAATTATATTTTACCTATTTATTGATTGCGAGATATCTTCAGTAAAAACTCATAGAAAAAGTCTAGTATTCATGATAAAAAATATCCAACAATTCTAAAATTTCGTTAAATATTTGGTAAATGGTGTTTAAATTGAGATAAAACTAATTTTCCAAAATTTTCGTAGGCTTGGGTCGTATTTACAAAGGCTTGGCACAATCGGGCACGTGGGGATGTTTCGATGAGTTCAACAGAATTGAACTTCCCGTGTTATCTGTAGCAGCGCAACAAATTTACATTTGCTTGACAGCGAGGAGGGAAAAGAAGGAATTCTTCATTTTCAGGTTCGTTAATTTAATATTTTATCCATTTTTATAGAATACCTTTTTTTCAATTTCAATTTCAATACCTTTATACAGGGTGTCCCAAAAAGTAGTGATGAACGGAAGCTGGGAGGTAGAGGACCTAAAGGGCTATCCGAATCACCCCCATGTATGTTA
>CAJQZN010041886.1:0-20467 GCA_907164685.1 Colias eurytheme | reverse complement strand
AAAAAAAGAATTAAAATGCCAAGAAAGATAAAATTACCCAGTATGTTCTCCACTTCAAGGGCCCGTAAAAAAATAAAATCACATAAAAAAAGTTTTCCATTTGGCTTTTAAAAACTTGCTCTATCTATCAGGTAGCTACCCTGAAAATTTCATTTTATTATTCAGAAGGCTTCAATCGAAAAATTTAAATCTAAATGAGGTAAGTGCAAAAATTGAATTAACATGATGATTAATAAAAACAAATTAAAACCAATAACAAGGTGTTTAATTACCAGAAATTTTTAAAATGACCCCGCTATTGCTCAGTGCAAGTGCGACATCACCGTAAAAAGTTGTCTTTTAAATGTCTGAATGCCCTTTTATCATTTTTAATGGTTTCTTCTGCTACTATGAATTTCCAGGTTATTTCGTTCAAATTGTGGCAGTCTCTCGTCTTTGTAGTATCCCCACGGAAAAAAATCAATAGGGTTTATGTCCGGGGACCGTCGAGGCCAGGCTAAAGGGCAAAGATACCCTGAAAGATGGATTGGTCGTTGCAGCCTGCGCATGCGCTGGTGACGCCTGCCTTAAAGCCTGGCCTGCACGGTCCCTCGACCTAAACCCCATTGATTTGTTTCAATGGGGATACTAAAAAGACCTCGGCTACTTGAGAGAATGCTACAATTTGGACGAAATAACCCGGAAATTCATAGTAGCAGAAGAAACCATTAAAAATGATAAAAGGGCATTCAGACATTTAAAAGACAACTTTTTACGGTGATGTCGCACTTGCATTGAGCAACAGCGGGGTTATTTTAAAAATTTCTGGTAATTAAACACCTATTTATGGGTTTTAATTTGGTTTTAATGATCATCATGTTAATAAAATTTTTGCACTTACCACATTTAGATTTCAATTTTTCGATTGAAGCCTTCTGAATAATAAAATGAAATTTTTAGGGTAGCTACCTGATAGATAGAGCGAGTTTTTAAAAGCCAAATGGAAAACTTTTTTTATGTGATTTTATTTTTTTATGGTCCCTTGAAGTTGTGAACATACTGGGTAATTTTATCTTTCTTGGCATTTAATTCTTTTTTTATTCCATTCGAAGATCTAACGATAGTAAATGTTAGCATACTGAATTGGCCTATCTTTCAGCTTACCACACAAAAAAAAATCAAGCATCTAGCGCAATAAGTCACGTCACCATAAATAAAAATCTCATCGTACTCAGCGATAGATGAAAAATTGAAAAAAATGTCATAACTCCGAAAATACGAAAAATCGCATAACATACATGGGGGTGATTCGGATAGCTCTCTAGGTCCTCTACCTCCCAGCTTCCGTTCATCACTACTTTTTGGGACACCCTGTATTTAAACAATATATTTATTTGTTAACATGGTGGTGTGGTTACAAGCATTTGGAACTTCCCTTTTAAGTTATATAAACCTGTAGTAGTTGATTTCAAGGCAACTTTTTATGAAAATTGATTTAAAATTTTAGCGATGGCGATGTTGTAAGCTTAAATCCAGAATTCGCATTTATCATTACTATGAATCCTGGTTACGCTGGGAGACAAGAATTGCCGGAGAATCTTAAAATTCAATTTAGATCAGTTGCCATGATGGTACCTGATAGACAGATAATTATTAGGGTAAAATTGGCCAGTTGTGGTTTCAAAGAAAACATTTTGCTGGGTAAGGACTAAATAAATGCACCCAATAAAAGTCACTTTTTTGTATATTGGGTCATGATGTTACAAACATGTTTTCATTGTTTCCAGCACGTAAATTCTTCACTCTGTACAAACTTTGCGAAGAACAATTGTCAAAACAAGTGCATTACGATTTTGGACTTCGTAATATCTTGTCTGTGCTAAGAACAATGGGTTCTCAAAAACGTGCGAATCCTGAGAGCACGGAAGAAAACATCATGATGAGAGTATTAAAGTAATTATGTGTTCTATATCTCCAGAATTTACTTCTGCATGTTCTTAAAAAAAACGAATATCTACGAAATGTTTACTAAGATCACTAATGATATTTTTTTTCGTGAAACTATTTTAGGGAAATGAATGTCTCCAAATTGGTCGATGAAGATGAACCATTATTCGTGTCCCTAATTGAAGATCTGTTCCCTGGAATTAAGTTGAGTCAGACGGTGCATAAGTAAGTAAATTTATTTTATCTTATACTAGCGGTCCGCCCCGGCTTCGCCCGTGGTACATATTTCGCAATAAAAGGTAGCCTATGTTCTTTCTCAGGGTCTAAAGATTACCTGTGCCAAATTTCATCAAAATCGGTCCAGTAGTTTATGAGCCTATTCATTACAATCAAACAAACAAACAAACAAAGTTTTCCTCTTTATAATATTAGTGTAGATTTTGTCACGTAATGTTTCCGTCTGTATGAATAGTTACATTTTTGATTTAATAAGGTAGAATTTATAAAATTCGTGGAAAAGAAATAACGATGCAGAGTGGTTTGTCATAAACGTATAATCTTTGATGGGATAATACTTGTTTTATTTTAATCATCAGAGAAATGCAACGTGCCATAGCATTAGTGACAGAGCGAACAGGGTTGGTAAATCATCCCGATTGGAACTTGAAGATCATTCAACTGTACGAGACATCTTTAGTACGTCACGGATTGATGACTATGGGCCCGACTGGTTCAGGTAAAACGACGTGCATACATACACTGATGGCCTCGCTTACGGAAGTCGGTAAACCGCATAAGGAAATGAGGATGAATCCCAAGGTAAGAACAGTTTAACGGAGAAAAGTAATGAAATTAAACCAAAAAATAAAAGTTATATGCAACTTATTTCAAGGATTTGTTTTCAAATTTTATTCATACTAATGAATCGTATTTAAAAGTAATTTGCTAATACTTTAGGCTATCACTGCACCTCAAATGTTTGGTCGGTTAGATGTAGCGACCAATGACTGGACTGATGGAATATTTTCCACTCTGTGGCGACGTGCTTTGAAAGTTAAGAAGTCGGATACCACTTGGATTGTATTAGGTTAGCAAATAACTACACTATTGTCGAATAAATAATAAAACATATGTCTGTGGAATGTACTAAAGTTAAAATACGGTTATAGACATTGAGATCGAGTTAAGTATAGTGATGTGTGGCAAAATAAAAATACGTTGGTTTATGTTATTTCCGGAGTCATTAATTTTGTGTAGTTCTGTTGTAGCCATGTTAGCAAGAATGATAATATACTTGTGTGGATTTTCTTTGAACAGATGGTCCAGTAGATGCCGTATGGATAGAAAATCTAAACTCTGTGCTCGATGACAATAAAACGTTGACATTGGCTAATGGAGATCGTATTACAATGGCTCAGAACAGTAAACTAGTGTTTGAACCAGATAATGTGGATAACGCTTCTCCGGCTACCGTCAGTCGTATGGGGATGGTGTTCTTGTCATCTTCTGTACTTAAATGGCAACCTATACTTGAGGTAGAGGAAGAAATAAACATATTTTCATTAAGCAAAAATTGATATTCCTGGTTGCATAATTATAAAAATATATTAAGTAGGTTACTACGTTACTAGCATTGTAATTGTTATTTTTTAAAGGGTTGGTTGAAGAAGCGATCACCAAAAGAAAGTGATTGTTTCCGAACAGCGTTTAATAAAGTGTATGATGAGGTACATTTGTATGTTCAACAAAAGCTGCCTGCTAAGATGAAATTACTTGAAGCTATTTATATCAGGTATAACGACTTGAAAATTTTAGCGATAAAATATAGAAAATGTAATTTTTACGATAATAATGAATACCAACGTAATATTTCAGACAATGCATTGATGTTTTAATTGGTCTCTTACAAATTGAGATCCCTGGTGGAAGTAAGTTTATCCTATAAATCATTTATATCTATATTTCAACAAATGTCATATTCCTAAATGACCATTAAAATTACTTTATGACAACTTATTTTAACCAAAATATTTTTAGAGTTACACACTGACCGACATCTAGAGCGTCTCTTTATTTTTGCCATGATGTGGTCTTTGGGTGCGGTTCTTGAGTTAGATGCCCGCACTCGAATGGCAGAATTTATGACGAAATTGCCCGGAAGAATGGACTGGCCTGGTGCTAAATCTAAAGAATGGGTTATGCCTTTCGAATATATGGTTAATGAAGTTGGTGTATGGCAACATTGGTAAGAATTTTTTTATCTTGAACAATTCTGTAAAAAACGGCAGTAATTTATCGTTATTTTTTTCCTAGGGCTGAAAGTGTCGAGGATTACATTTATCCGTCAGATAGTGTACCAGAATATGCTTCCATCTTAGTACCTAATGTTGATAATGTCTGTATTTCGTTCTTGATCGAAACAATAGCGAAACAGAATAAGGCAGTGTTACTGATAGGGGAACAGGGTACTGCTAAAACGGTTATGCTTAAAAGTTATATGGCAAAATACGATAATGAAGTCAAACTGTTCAAGATGATCAACTTTTCTTCTGCTACGACACCGAATATGTTCCAGGTAAATAGCATTATTTTATTTGTTATTTTATATTATTTTATGTATTTTTCTTATATCACCCTTCAGATTTTTGCAGCCTTTTTATAGATTTAATTTGAATTCTTTTGCAAATTTTAATTATTTTATGATAAAAAATAAAATATTTATAAACGAAACTGTTTGTTATAGCGAATCATTGAATCCTATGTAGAGAAGAGAGTCGGTATGACGTATGGCCCTCCCGGTGGTCGAGCTATGACAGTATTTGTTGATGATATCAACATGCCCGTAGTTAATGAATGGGGTGATCAGGTATCTACAGAAAAACTATATTATGTAATTTGTATGTAATATTATTTTTAATTCTATTTTTTAATATACATTTTTGAATTTATTGTAATATCTCTTTAATATCTTGATATTGTATTTTTTCCAAACTTTTCGCATGCCTTGTAGGTTACCAATGAAATTGTGCGACAAATGATGGAATGTGGAGGTTTTTACTCCCTCGATAAACCTGGTGACTTCTTTATCATAGCGGACATACAAATGTTTGGTGCTATGATTCATCCCGGTATGTTTCAAGAAATTAAAAAAATACATTATTAATACTTTACTTATTCCGAGTGCCTAACACATACACACATACTTAATGCAATATCTGAATAGGTGGCGGTCGTAATGATATTCCACCCCGATTGAAGAGGCAATTTAATATTTTTAATTGCACTCTGCCTAGCGACGTCTCGATGGATAAAATCTTTGGTAATTATTCTCTTTTGTGAGTTGCCTCGTTTATGGAAAAAGTTAATAAGATATAATTTTCTAATATTTCTGCCATGTCTGCCTGTTTTTTTGCTGTTAGTACGTTATAAAATATAGCGCCGATAGTGTTACGTTATGTCTATTACAAACACAATGTGGTCTTAGATAATGTTGTAAAACTCTACATCCGTGTACTCTTTTCTTTATTATTTCAGAAACAATAAGCGCAGGGTATTTTTGTAAAACTAGATTCGATAAGAAAATTGTCGACTTCATGCCCAGACTAGTGCGAGTTACTCGTATTATATGGCAACAGACAAAGGTAATGTGAATGCTTTTACTTCAGTAAAACAAAGGGCATACGAGTATGTGAAGTTTTAACGAATGCTTCAGTAACTTTTACATTGCAAAATGAACATTTTATTATTTAAATCAAAACTTTTAGAGCTCTTTCATTTCATATATTTCAAAACAGAAATCAGTTTAAAGCACTATTTTATGTACTTTGAATATTTTAATCACTTTAATTTTTTACAGATAAAAATGTTGCCAACACCAGCCAAGTTCCATTATGTTTTCAATCTCCGAGATTTGTCTCGTATTTGGGAAGGCATTCTCTTTATAAAGAGAGAAGAACTGCCGTCTATAAAGACAGCTCTGAAGTTGTGGTTCCATGAATGCTTGCGAGTTATTTCAGATAGGTACATTTACATGAACTTAATAATGTTAAAAAATATTTTATTTATCTATGTAAATTATTTATTGTACAATTAAACCAAAAAATACAAAATAAGTCATTAAAAAGAAACAGAAAAAAATCATTCATGCTTTTTTACTTATTGATCTCAAGAAGATAGGCGTTGACTGATTCTTTACAGTTATAATATACCTACAGATATCATAAAAATAGTGTGAAATTTGAAGTTGGAAAAAAGCTTCATAATTTTTTTTTCTTAATAGGTTCACTACTTTCGACGATAAGGATTGGTTTGTAGCAACGTTTTGGAAAATCGCTGGCCAAGAATTGGCAGATGTTGTTAATGAATTCCCAGAGGGAGAGACGTTCTTTGTTAATTTCCTTCGAGAGCCAGTAGACCCTACTGGAGATGAAGAAGAAGACTTTAGTACTGAAGCGCCTAAAATATATGAAGAACTTCCATCGTTAGTCTAAATGTCTGATAATTATAAGAAATATACAAATATTTTACGGAGAGACAAATAAAGAAATACTAGCGGCCCGCCCCGGCTTCGCCCGTGGTACATATGAAAAATAGATGTTGGCCGATTCTCAGACTTACCCGATATGCACAGAAAATTTCATGAGAATCGGTCCACCCGTTTCGGAGGAGTATGCAGACTAACATTGTGACACGAGAATTTTATATATAAGATATCAGTTTTCAAAAAAAGTAACAATATACTTATTTTGCAATATTTTCAGATGGGAATTCGTGCTATTTAAATTAGGGCAATTCCAAGAGCAATTTAACGATCAAATCCGTGGTGCTCATCTGGATTTGGTATTTTTCCACGACGCTATGGTGCATTTGTTTATTATTTCTAGGATTATTAATACTCCTAGGTAATTATTATTTTGTTCATTATCATTTTTAGTATATTCTGAAATAACGGAACTTTAAATTTGGACTTTGCGACATCTATCATGACAAATGATCGATCTTAGCTGAGGCGATGTCTAAGGAAGTTCGCCCAGTCTTCCAGTCAAAATTTTTTAATTAAGTTTGTTTAAGACACATTAACAAAACAATCATCGCAATATTTTTCTTTACAGGGGAAATGCTTTGCTTGTCGGTGTGGGTGGATCTGGTAAACAAAGTTTAACTAAATTGGCTTCTTACATAGCAAACTTTTCCTTCTATCAAATTACTTTGACTAGGTTGGTTTCCTTTAATTTCAAGTTCTTAATTGAATAATACTTTTTTAATCATTCCTTATGTTAAAATTAATTAACTTTTCAGATCATACAACGTTAATAATTTCATGGAGGATATTAAAATACTATACCGTATAGCTGGCTTACAGGGGCATGGAATAACATTTATTTTTACGGACAACGATATAAAAGATGAACAATTTTTAGAGTTTCTTAATAATATTTTGAGTTCAGGAGAAATTGCTAATCTCTTTGCTAAAGATGAAATGGGTAAGAAATAAATTTAATTTACTTAACATACATTTTCATAAAAATATGGTAAAAATTGTATGACAATATTTCCTTAAAATCCAATTTATAGTATTATTAATATGGTAATGTGTTACATAGATGAAATATTAAACGAGTTAACTCCCATAATGAAGAAAGTTGCACCAAAACGAATTCCAGTACCAGATGTGCTCTATGAATTCTTTATAATGCGTTCACGATCAAATTTGCATGTTGTGTTATGCTTTTCACCGGTAAGATTTACAAACTATCAATTTTACTAATAAGTTTATTTAAAAAAGGTGGTATAAATAATAATGAATATTTTGTTAAAAGGTGGGTGAAAAATTCCGAAGTAGAGCACTCAAGTTTCCTGGTCTCATATCTGGATCGACAATGGATTGGTTCCAAAAGTGGCCGAGAAGCGCACTGATTGAAGTCGCACATCATTTCTTGTCTGAATTTCCAGTATGTACACAGTTATTTCAAGTAGATTTCATCACGTTTTTGAAAATCAAGTAAAGCAGTTTAGCTTTGTTTTACTTCATATTAAGGCCTAGGACGTCAAAAATATTTTAGGACGTAAGATGCATAAGTTGCGAGCTGATATTATAACATTTGCATTTCATCTTCATAAAACGTAAATATATATAATATATATAAAATATGAGTTATTATACGTTATTTATATATAATATATATAAATAACGTATAATAACTCATATTTTCTTCTCAGATTGTCTGCTCTCCGGAAACGAAGCAACAGCTGATAGAAATAATGGGAATGGTACAAGATGACGTAGCTGATACTTGCAGCATGTATTATGATAGATTTAGACGGCAGACGCATGTTACACCTAAATCATACTTATCGTTCTTAGAAGGATACAAAGTGCTTTATAAGGAAAAACATCTTAACATCGCTGAAATGGCTAGACGGTTTGTAATCTAAATAAATGGAATAAATTTCATGTTTCAGTGACATAATTTTCCTGTACACATTGGCGTTAATTTTTGTTTTTGTGCTTATTTTAGAATGACTACTGGCTTAGACAAATTAGTTGAAGCTGCAGCAAGTGTAGATGAACTTAAAAAAGAGTTGGAGATCAAAGATCAGGAAATTAAAGAAGCAACTGCTGCGGCTGAAGAGGTAATGAGGAACCCATGTACTTAAAATACACTTTTTTTTATTGTAAAATAGGGGAGCGCTTGGCCACAATCTCGCCTGATGGTAAGCTGAGAAGTGGCCTAAGATGGAGCGCGCTTCCCTAGAATGTACCTGTTCACTCTCCTCTTGAAGACCTCCAAATTGTACTCATCGGGGAACACAGATTCGGGAAGCATGTTCCAGTCCAGTCCAGTCTAGCGGTTCAAATAAAGAATGACGATTTGAACTGCTGCCAATATATTCGGAACAAAAATAACATTGTTATTTCGAAATTTCGTCATTTTATGGTGGTAGGGCCATGTTTAAGTTATTGCTTACCTCCTTTTGTGTCGATGAGTTAGCAGTTTCTTTTACGTCATTCGCTTTATGAACTAAAAAAATTATAAACCCTGTAAAAATAATTTCCATTTTACACATATTTTTACAACAATAAGCCGAATTTATTCAGGTATTAGCAGCAGTAGCTGAATCTCAAGCGGCAGCAGAAGTTGTAAAAGCAGAAGTTTTAGCTGTAAAGGATCGAGCTGTAAAACTGGTCAGCGTTATCGCGGCTGAAACTGCGGTGGCTGAAGAGAAGTTAGCGGCTGCTAAACCAGCGCTTGATGCTGCGGAGGCTGCTTTGTTGGTAAGCTCTGGTGATGCAATGATAGGATACAATAGACTAAGGGTTTGGTATTTAGTTTTATAGCGTTTAAAGCTTTATAAATTAGACAATTTTAAAGATTAGAAAAATCGATCACTAGATTTGATTCGATCCCGAGCCTTTTATTTATTTATTTAACCAAGATGTTAGAGATACATTAATGTCAGTACATGACTTATAAGCTAATGTTAGTAAATATTCAAAATACTAATTATCAGTTGATGATACACAACTTCTTCAAGAATTTTTTTGCTTGAAATTGAGCGTACAAGTGACGTTTTTATAGTCTGTCATAATACGAAAAATTAACGGCGAAAAAATTAAAATTAAAAAATTATTAAATACATGGCGTATAATATTCAACAGAATATTTTTATTTATAAAAATGCATCCTTTAACATTTTAATCTTTTCATGTAAATTATAGACCATTAACGCCGCTGATATAGCGACGGTGAGAAAGTTGGGAAAACCGCCTTATCTCATTACGCTCATTATGGACGCCGTAATTATTTTGTTCAGAAAAAGAATTGATCCTATAAAACCTGATCCTGAAAAAGAATTTTTAATGGCCTCTTGGGCGGAATCTTTGAAGGTAAACTAATAAGAATATATAACTTTTTTATTATAATAGACTGTGGAACATAAACTAAAAAAGCTAATTTTAGGTAATGGCGGATTCGAGATTTTTAAATAATTTGAAATTTTACCCGAAAGATGAAATTAATGCTGAAATGGTTGATTTGCTGCAGCCATATTTTAACTTCAGGTAAGAAAATGATAAAATCTCAGTTTAAACCAAAAAATCGACACCGTCGAATTTATTTATAAATTTCTTAATGATTTCTTTAGCCAGTACACATTTGAAGCGGCCAAAATAGCTTGCGGCAATGTTGCCGGTCTGATTTCATGGACCATTGCGATGGCTCAATTTTATGCAGTGAATAAAGATGTTTTACCCTTGAAGGCAAATTTAGCCATTATGCAGGGGAAATATCAAGCCGCGAAAAAGGAGCTAGAGGCTGCTGAAGCACAATTAGAAGCAAAAGAGGTTTGTGATTATGCTATTAAAGTACTACTGATTAAAGTCAGTAATATTAATGGCTATTATTACTCCTATGGGTACTTTGAATGGATTTCATTTTGTTTATAAATTAAGAATGTTAAGTTAGATATGAACAGTACCTAAAATTGTGCTAAAATATACGTTACCAGCTGTGCCCCGCAGTTTTACTCGCATTGCTCTGCTCCTACTTTTCTTAGCGTGACGATAAGCCTTCGATAAGTGGACTATCTAACTGTGAAGTAATTTTTGTAGTCGAACTCGTGGTTCCTGAGATTAGCGCGTTAAAGCACGCAAACAAAGAAACAAACTCTTCAGCTTTATAATTATAATTTTATGAGTAACACATTTTCAGCGTGAACTAAGGGACGTGCAACAGCGATTTGACGAAGCGATGACGTTGAAACAAGCGGTGTTAGACGACGCAGCTAAATGCCAACAGAAGATGGACGCCGCTACTGCTCTAATAAATGGCTTGAGTGGAGAAAGGGTGCGGTGGACTGAACAGTCTGCGTTGTTTAAGTCGGAAATTGAACGATTGGTCGGTGATATTGTTCTTCTTACAGGGTGAGTTGGGATTATATTATTAGTGTTTACTTTTTTTTTTCAACCGACTTCTAGAAAGGAGGAGGTTCTGAATTCGACTGCATTTCTTTTTCGTGTTTGTTGTCTCAGAACTATTGACTGTGTGAACATATTTTGATGTTGCTTTTTTTATTGAAAACTGGTACAAGCAGTGCATTTAAATTTGGTCTAGAACCTCGTCTACCTTAGAAAGTGGTTGAGTTTTTATAAAAAATAATTATTACCATCATGTGTTAAGTTTAGAAAGTATAGTGGCGTGGTTAATATATCACTATCACTATCATCACTATCACTATCACTACATAGTATAAAACAAAGTCGCTTTCTCTGTCCCTATGTCCCTATGTCCCTTTGTACGCTTAAATCTTTGAAACTACGCAACGGATTTAGATGCGGTTTTTTTAATAGATAGAGTGATTCAAGAGGAAGGTTTATATTATGTATAATAACATCCATTAAATAGTGGAGAAGTACTGTTATTTTTGAGGTTTCTAATGTGATGTCGTAAATAATTACATTTTTTCCGCTTACATTGCAAACGCAGGCTGAACCCTACGAGTTTTATCAAAATAATGTACTAAGTATTGTACACATTGAATAGGTCTACAGAAAAGTCCGCGATGGTATATGTCTATCTCTTATGGATAACCCACAATAACTTTTTTTTGTCATTTACTTTTTACGACAAATAATGGTTAATTTTCGAAGCGATTTTAACCAATACAGCATTAATCCTTAACGAATTATATACCTTGAATACATTGCTCATTTAATATAGATCTATATGGCCCTTTACACCGTATGATTTAAGTGAATATTTTCGAAGATATTACTAGATTTAAAAATTGCGGGACGTAGCGTTTGCGGCGGTACCGGCCGGCCGCCATTGCACCCGTGCGAAGCCGGGGCGGGTCGCTAGTAACTTTATATTTTAAGCTCTTGTTTACCACTTATTACCTCGCTATGGGCTGTTTGCATACAATTTTCCATCACTTTAATTTTATTTTATTCAAGTCTTGTTTAGATTGTATAGTGGCGTGTTGATTATAGGTACTTGACTTACTTTTAGCAAATGTGCACTTGACACTACACATTTCCATTCCTTTTTATCCTTTTAATCAAGTCTAGTATATAATGACAAAAAGTGACCTACGTCCTTTCTTAGGTTCACCCAATTCAGTTATAAAAATGTAGGTAGTCAAATCTGTTAATAGACATGAAATTTTATGTTTTTCCTGAGCATTTTCGCTAATCAGACAAAGGTCTTCCGCAATTCGAACATAAGGAAAGTCATTTTCTTCCGAGGGATGTGGGAACCAATTTATATTTACAGCCGATGCATAGAGTTAATTTATAGAAGAGCATACAAAAGCCGTGTATCAATATGTACGATGAAGACAGTCTGATCGCTTTCATGAGCGCTTGTTATGCAAATTGTGATCATGCATGCGGATACATGCTTATGGTTCAGCTCAAATTGGATAGACCATTGTGTATAGGATAGTTCCGTTATAGAGTAACATAATGTATGGTAATTATTATAGAGTATTACAGAGTACAGAGGCAGATGCTTTGATAAGGAGTATATAAGATGAAAAGATTGCTAATTCATCTCAATCCTTATTACCCGATTGATTTAATAATATTATAGTTTGCTTTTTAAATATGATGAGAGATCATAGATTGTTGTATGTAAATTGTATTTTAAAGCAATGTTCGTCTTCGACACAAATTGGATGTCTATTATCTATTAATTTGTAATTTGTTTTTATTTTATTAAATCTTTAGGTTCTTATCATACTCGGGACCGTTTAATCAAGAGTTCCGTTCCCTGTTAATAAGCAATTGGCTGACCGAATTGCTTCGAAGAAAGATACCCGTATCAATGAATTTGAATATAACTGAACAACTCACGGATACAGCTACGGTAATACTTTGAATATCTGCTCAATGTTGTATTTATAGGAGTACTAATTCAATCGCATTCTACGTATCTTGTAGTAAGCATATATTAACTTATTTTGCTCTACAAATTAAAACAATATAAATGTTTAAAAGTATAATTTAGTAAGCATTAAAATTAAGTTTTATAATATACCTAGATTGGTGATTGGAATTTATGTGGTCTGCCAACCGATGAGCTGTCCATTCAAAATGGTATCATTGTAACGAAAGCGGCTCGATTCCCGCTGTTAATAGACCCACAAACCCAAGGAAAGATCTGGATAAAGAATATGGAGAAATATAACGATTTGATTGTTACTACTTTAAATCATAAGTATTTCAGGTAAAGTAGGCAGTAAAAATATTTTATAAATAAATATGTCGGCACAGTTTACATCTTTACTAGCTGAGCGAAGCTTTTAGAATGATCATTTTACCAATCGTTTGTTTTTTTTTTGTAAAAAATACTCATACATACTTACTAAATGTAATTTTCTTACACAATATTTTCATGCTTTTAATGTATTCCAGAAATCATATTGAAGATTGCGTGTCTTTAGCTAGACCACTTCTTATCGAGGATGTTGCGGAGGAACTTGATCCTGCGTTAGATAATATTTTGGAGAGGAACTATATAAAAATTGGTTCTTCGTATAAAGTAAATATTTCGTCTTTGTATAATTACTATGAAATGAAAGCATGAAAGTGCTGTATCCATTGGAAATTAAAATAACAAAACCTTTATATAGGTGAAATTGGGAGACAAAGAAATAGATGTAATGGCAGGACATAAGATTTACATAACGACAAAGCTGCCGAATCCTGCTTATACGCCAGAAATATCGGCGCGAACTTCCATCATAGATTTTACCGTCACAATGCAAGGTAATTACATGAAAATGATTAAAACATATTAAATGCTCAGATATTTTTCCAAAAAATGTTTTTCTGTCAACGAAATTCCATATTTGGATTGAACCAAAAAAATCCTGAAAAGTAATATTTTGACATAATATTTTATTATTTTATCAGGTCTGGAAGATCAGCTATTAGGTCGTGTAATTTTAACTGAGAAAGCTGAAATGGAAGCTGAACGTACACAATTGATAATGGACGTAACAGCCAATAGGCGAAAAATGCAAGAACTCGAGGCGAATTTGCTTCACAAATTAACCACTATACAGGGATCTCTAGTGGAAGATGTGTCGCTAATTCAAGTGCTAAATATTACTAAAGCTACAGCTACGGAGGTACGGTTGCTTATTTCACAACTTTTTTGGTCCAAAATCATTAGAGATTAAGGATATTTCAAATTGATTGGATGGATTAAATCATGGAGGGTGAATTTATTCACACAAATTATCACGAATTTAGACTTTAAAAACTTTTAACATTTATATTTGCAATTCAACATATTAATTTATTGCAAATTCCATGTCAATTCCAAATTCTAGGTGCGTGAAAAACTAGACGTTGCAAAGGAAACAGAATTAAAGATAAACGCGGCTCGCGAGGAATTCCGTCCCGTTGCCACCCGAGGCTCGGTCCTCTATTTCCTAATTTGCAACATGTCGCTTGTTTGTAACATGTATCAGACCTCGCTGGCTCAGTTCTTGGAGAGATTCGATATATCCATGGAGAGATCGCCGCAAAGTCCCATCACGTTTAAGAGGATCGCCTTTATTATTGATTATTTGGTAAGTGTTATTCCGGGAAATTGCCTTCCTGTTGGGATTTGGTATAAGTTATATTTAAGTTTGAAAGTCAAAATTTTAATACTTTATCAAAATTTCGTTTATTCGACTGTATTTTTGTGTTTGTTACCTCAGAACTTTCGAAGAAATTCTGCTTCATTTAATTAATTTTGAATTGATAGAATCCTCGTTGTGCACGAATGATAAAACTGATCAAATTATCATTTGAGAAGAATCAATGCCGGTACCTTACTAATATTTTATTTAAACTTCTAGACATACGACGTATGGAAGTATATAAGCAGAGGTTTCTACGAGAAGCATAAGTATCTATTTACATTGCTTTTAACTTTGAAAATTGATTTACAAAAGGAGTATATCACTTACGATGAGTTCCAAACATTTATTAAAGGTATCCTAATATCATTGACTACATAGCTTAATATTTATTACAATCGATTTGATGAAGGAAAGTAAAATTAATTAATTGAATTTCTAAGGTGGTGCTGCATTAGATTTGAATGCTTGTCCTCCGAAACCTTTCAAGTGGGTGACGGACATGTCTTGGTTAAACTTGGTACAGTTGTCGAATCTCAGGCAGTTCACAAATATTTTGAATCAAGTGTGTAATAATGAAAAGGGTTGGAAGAACTGGTAATTGAGATTCTTGCTCGTCCTTTGCGAATATTCTTATGTTTTTTGTTTTGATTGTATTATTTAATTATTAATTGTATCCCTTAGAATTATTTATATCGTATAAAAATAATGCGTAACTATTAGGAAACTACCTATCAGTTATTCTGTGCAATCATATTTCTAGTATTACGCAATTTGTTGAATTCTTTTTCATACATAAGAATTAGTCATTGCCATAATTCAAAAGTTAATAGAAAAAAAAAACTTAATACAAAGGAATTTATTGAAGGTTTGATAAGGAAGCTCCTGAAGATGAGCCATTACCTGATGGCTTACACACGCTAGATGTGTTCAGAAAATTACTAGTCGTGCGAGCTTGGTGTCCCGATCGAACGCTGGCGCAGAGTTTGTGAGTACCTATCTTCTATATTAGAATCATCTGGAACCTTTCCTTATTCCTTCCTTCCTTACTTGCTAACACAATCATGTTATTATCCTTTATAATATAATTTCATGTATGTATTTTAGAGTAGACTTTTTTTTATTTTAGTTTTCATTAGACGATCGCGAAAATACGTATAATATCGTTGTATTCGTATGATCATGCAAATTTGTCTAAGAATCCATTTTTATATGTAGTGTAACGAAGAATAAAGTCAGTTAATGATGTAAAGGTAAAAGTATACAGTCATTTGACATTTAATATTACGTTATTACGTTAGATTTAACTTTTACAGGAAATACGTAATTAGCTCTATGGGCGCAAGGTTTTCGGAAGCCGTAATAGTGAACTACGAAGTAAGCTTTTCTTTTTCGACCTTATTATTGTCTTTATATAAAACACGTACTAAGACATTCAAATGTTTACAGAATATGGTCATAGAATCTCGTCCATTAGTTCCGTTGATTGGTTTCTTAGCGATGGGATCGGATCCTACGCCTTCTATTGAAACAACTGCGAAGAGATTGGAGTGTCTGTGCTCGTCTATATCTATGGGACAGGGACAAGAAGTTCATGCTAGGAAACTTATTGACAGAGGTCTTAAAGAGGTATACACAAATAATTTTACGTGTTGAGCATGTTATTTATGGTCCGGGAGCCAGCAGCAGATTTTATGACCAAGTTCCTCTCAAGCGGTAATTAGTAAAATGCATCAAAGTATAGTATTATGAAGCCTCGTGAACGTCAGCTGGAGCTCGGTTGGGGGGAAGAGCGGTTGTAGCCTCCCGTATCAGCTGACGGTTTTTCCACCAAGATACAGCCAGCTGACATATATATTTATCCACAGTTACATATAAGCTATCATCAGGTAAATTTTTGTTTGAGAGGAAATAACGGAAAATAAATTTTTCTTTAAATTTAACTTTCATGTTCGAGACACCAGCTGACGTATAATACACCATGTTGTAACCAGCTGACTATTTTTTTTCGTTGAGATATTGGGTTAGCTACAATTTGACAAATTTTTAGCTGAGAGGAAATGAATGAATGAATGTATTTTTTTTCCTATGTGCGTGGGAGGCTACAACCGCTCACCCCCCCAACCGAGCGCCAGCTGACGTTCACGAGGCTTTATAATACTATACTCTCATGCGTCTGACGAATTATCTCTTGAGAGGAAATAGTTAACCAAATTTGCACCTGGCTCCCTAACCATTAGCTTTTTAGTTTAAAACTTTTAGGTCTAAGTGATCAACTCTTCTCGTGACCAACTCGTGTCACGCGAGTTCAAGAAATTTTATAGGGGAGATATCTCTTGAACGAATCCCTGTTAAAGTTTTGAATTAATTATTCAATTCTTTCTCTTTTTTTTTAAACATTTTGAAATGACATCCGATACAAGATATTATAGTATGGACTTTTTACTTTTTGGCATTATGACTTCTTAATTTTAATGATAAAATTGTTTTCATGTAAAAGGGCTTATGGGTGTTGCTGCAAAATTGCCATTTAGGGTTGGAATACATGGTGGAAATCATGGAACAGTTTGCAGAACTTGAAAAGGAGCCTGAAAAAGTACATGAGACCTTCAGGTAAAGTTCATATCCATTTTCATTCCAAATCAAACTAAATGAATCGAATAAAGCTCTTGATATTGAAAATTATATTCCAGATTGTGGATTACAACAGAGCCTCATGATAAATTCCCAATTACTCTATTACAAATGGCGATTAAATATACATGTGAACCACCTTCAGGTAAACATTTTTGAATCTGTTAGTTTGTGATTTATTTAATTTATTTTTCTTCCTTATATTTTCCCACATCGAGCAAAGAAGATCGGCTAGAAATTATATGTGTAAATTTCTTAAAAAATAACACTTTGATATTAGACACTTTAATTTTTTAGGTATCAAAGCTGGATTAATGCGGACATACGACTCGATGAGTCAAGATTTTCTAGACTATAGCGACAGTCCGTTCTACTTACCTTTGATATATACAATATCGTTCTTACATACCGTGGTGCAAGAGAGACGCAAGTTTGGTCCTTTAGGATGGAATATTCCATATGAATTTAATTCTGCTGATTGGCTAGCGTCGTGCATGTTTGTGCAGAACCATTTAGATATTCTAGAACCTGGTCAGAATGTCAGTTGGACGACAGTCAGGTATGTTTTTTGTTTTCATTATAGGGAATTCCCTAGTGGGGTATGGGTTAGATGCATTAAAAGAGAGTTTCACAGATTGATTTTATTGCCCTTATGAACCCAGGTCCTCTTAATTCTACGCTCGCCCGTTTACTACTGTACCAAGGAGGCTTTCACTATCTTTTAATTATGTATTTTCTTGTTATATTCAATTCGTTTAAGGTGTAAAGTGGCTCTATTTCGTAATTGTTTGTATTTCTAGCGATATTATCTCATTAATTGTGAGGGGAATGTATCTACAACTATAATTTATTGCAGATACATGATATCCGCGGTACAATATGGCGGCCGAGTAACAGACGATTACGATAACCGTCTGTTAAGCACGTTCACTAGGGTTTGGTTCACAGACCAGCTATTTGAAGAGGACTTTCAGTTCTACAAGAACTATGGCATTTTGAAATTTAAGAATATTCCGGAATATTTGGAAGAGATTGACAAAATGAAGACGGTCGATCCGCCGCAAGCTTATGGATTACATACTAATGCGGATATCACGTAATTTATTTATTTTTTGTAACTAAGTACTGAATACAAAAAAAAGCAAAGATAATATTTGTTTAAACCACTACTTAATACACATTTTTCCATCGGTAGCTCAAAGAAATCAAATGAATTTGCCACACAATTTTTTCGACATTGAAACATTGATTATTGATATTGTAATAATTCTATCAGGTATCAACGCAATAAGACACAGGAATTGCTGGATACAATTCTATCAATTCAGCCAAAAGAATCCAGCTCAGGCGGCGGGGAAACTAGAGAAGCGTCTGTGTATAGACAGAGTAAAGAAATGCTTGAAAAGGTCCCACCGAACTTTGATCCACATGAGGTTAAGGAAAGGTAAGATCGTTTAAGGTGTAAATAAAAATGAGCTTTGAAATATTGATAAAGACAGTTTTCATTGCATTGAATGATATATTATTATATATAATATTATATGTATATCGATTAAAGGATATACTTACTATCGTCGTATCATCAAAAAAAGATGGTTGTTGGTGACCCTTTTTTGGAGATTATTTTTATTTTATTTTAATAAACTTATACTACATAGAATTTGTAAAAAAGATCAATTAATGTTTGTTTTCCTTTAGGTTGAGATATTATGGTATGTTGAACTCAATGGTGATATTTTTGCGCCAAGAGATTGACCGCATGCAAAAGGTGATCACATTGGTGAGGACTACGTTAAAAGATCTGCTTCTTGCTATCGACGGAACTATTATTATGAATGAAGTAAGTAGAAAAAAATCATGTTATGATAACTTGTAGGAAAGCTTCATTTTTCCAGTGGAATAACATTGAGGAAAAAGTTGGTGATTAGTTATAGCTGATAATATAAATTTTATAAAAATTTTCTCGACGTTTATTGAGTTCTCTAAAGTGCTCTCAGAGCCAATCTATGTCAAATAAAGATTCATTCGATTAGTATTTACATGTATTTATCAAGTTTTTTTTAAATTTGAGCTTTTCCGGTTATAAGTTGATCGTAGGATGCAAAAATCTATATGTGTCGTGAAGTGAATACGGAAGCATTGTTTTAATATTTTTTGTGTAATCTTCAAGTATGTAATAGAATTACATTAAGTTAATTTCCTCCAGAATCTACGCGATTCCTTGGATAATATTTACGACGCGAAGGTCCCTAACATATGGCTGAAAAGTTCTTGGTCGTCTTCAACGTTGGGTTTCTGGTTTACGGAATTTCTGGAGAGAAATATTCAGTTTTCCACTTGGTGCTTCCAAGCAAGACCCTTCTCGTTTTGGATGACAGGATTTTTCAATCCCCAAGGTTATAGAACCAAAATTGTACATGTCTTAGCATTTTTGTATTAGTCGAACATCATAGTTTGGTACTCACAGTTAAATATGCAAAATACTTCGATTCGACAGAAATGAATTACAATAGTAAGATAAAAGTATTTTTTTCAAACCTGTGTGTTATGCCATAAATTATCTATTATTTAACATTTATTTTTTTAAAGGATTCTTGACGGCTATGCGTCAAGAAGTAACGCGAGCGCATAAAGGCTGGGCTTTGGATATGGTTGCATTGCATAATGACGTAACAAAGTCTCTCTATGAAGAAATAAAGGCACCACCACCGGTTAGCATTAATTAAATTTATATAGTACTAGCTTTCCGCCTGCGGCTTCGCCCGCGTTTTCAAAGAAAAACCCGCATAGTTCCCGTTCCCGTGGGATTTCCGGGATAAAACCTACCCTATGTTACTCGTGGATAATGTAGCTTTCGAATGGTAAAAGAATTTTTAAAATCGGTCCAGTAGTTTATGAGCCTATTCATTACAATCAAACAAACAAACAAACAAAGTTTTCCTCTTTATAATATTAGTGTAGATTCTTGTTTATGGCAAAAAAAGATCTCATATTGTCTCCATATGACATTTGATAAGGAAAGAGGACAGACATTTTCTTATAGTATAATTTGATAAAATATTTTTATCAGGCGCTTAAAAATAAGATGAATATAAGGCTAAGTTATGACTGCTTTCCTTAAAACGTTTAAAATTATATTTTATTAAAGAAAATGTAATCTGCCTAGAAACTATCAATCGTGTTTCATCACAAATAATTGAGTATGTAGATAAGTCAAAGGCGATTAGTCCGGGATACATCGCCCATTTTTGCAAGTGATTACTATCAAGCT
>CAJQZN010041885.1:0-17095 GCA_907164685.1 Colias eurytheme | reverse complement strand
GAGACAAAATAGTTGCAGAGACAAAAGTTGCTCTTGCGCGCTAGCTCCACTCAGGATCGCGATAGTTCGATACGAGGCGGATACGACAATGCAATATGTACTGTTTGAATAGAACCACTACAACATTTGCTTTTTCTAGATCCGATGAAAATAAGATTCAAATCGTGGCACCGTGTGAACGTAGGGTTACAAGTCGTGCAAATAACACGACTTTCAAAATACATAATATCATTTTTTTATTTTTATTTTATTATTAAATCTTTTTTGAAACTGACATTTTTACCCATTGACAACTTAAATAAATAATATAGCTGTGATCTGTGGCTGTGATTTATAGTAATTGGTAAATTGTCATTTAATTTTCTTACAGTTTTAAAAATGAACTATTTATCAAACGGTTCTTTCATACGTTATGGAAATTTGAAATTGTGGGAAACCTTTTGTCGGCAAATCCATCCACCTATGAGTTTTAATGAAAATAAATGTAATAAAGCAAGATCTTATACACAAAGGCGTACGAAAATTTATTGCTACACTCTCAAATTCAGCCCCTTGTTTACACAAGTACGATTTCAGAAAGACTATCCACGACTTCATCGTGATAATGAGTTTCCAAATTTCGATTATTATAGGAAAAACGAATTCAAAGATCTTAGTAAGACAACATGGGGGGCTGGTAATAAAAAACCAGGAATCACTTATACAATCGGATTTTTTGGATTGATGTGTGCTACGTACGGTGTAAAATCAGAATTAGTTCATTTCGTAACGTATATGGCAGCTGCAGCTGATGTTCTCGCACTAGCGTCCATTGAGGTTGATATATCAAATATTGCACCAGGAATGTGTTTATCTTATAAGTGGAGAGGGAAACCTCTCTTCATAAAACACAGGACTGAAAGTGAGATCAATGCTGAGGCTGGAACTCCTCTTTCTGTACTGCGAGACCCTCAGACGCCAGAACAACGCATGATCAAACAAGAATGGCTTATCGTTATTGGTATCTGCACGCACTTAGGATGTGTTCCTGTTCCCAATTCTGGTGATTATAATGGTGGTTTCTACTGCCCGTGTCATGGCAGTCATTATGATAATGCTGGAAGGACCCGGAAAGGGCCAGCTCCTTTAAATTTAGAAGTACCCTCTTATAGGTTCGTTTCTGATAATGTTGTCTTGGTTGGAGAGTGAATTTTTAGAATTTATTTCACACCTGCATTTTTCGTGGAGGCTTTATAGTAGGTACCTGTATATAGATGCAAAATATTTCAAGATTTTTTATTTACCTAGATATCAAATTATTATGGTCATCGAATGTTGGCTTAGTCGTATGGGATTCTTATACCAGAGTATGGAGCTTGTATAAAAATTTTACTCTTTCAATATAAATAAAAATTATTAATTGGCGATATATTTTTTATTTTTAATGAACAGAACTCTATGAAATACAAGTATTAATAATTATAAATACTTATGGAAATCAATTATTATCCTCCTAATACCTATTATTAATTTATAACCGACCGCGACATTCCCAAAAACGAAGGAGGTTCTCAAAACGAAAGTAGTGTCTTATTATTATTGCCTTCAAATGTCTGGCATTCTCCAAACAGATAGACCGCATCGAAACGGACCTACACATAATTGTTTTTTACAAAGTAACGCAATAAAACACATCAGCAAAACATGGAAGTAGTTCAGTACATAATATATGAAATTTAGACGACTTTTGAAGTGAAACTTCTTTATCGATGTTGGAAAAAAATTTAATGTAACATTTTTTCGCTACGCGCGTAGACAGAGAAACCTTGAGAGAAACCAATGTCTACGGCTACGCGTGAAATTTTTAATTACGCGCCATCTTTGATTCGACGTACTTCTGTAAAGTTGCATACTACTTACTAGTACACCACAGTCTGTAGTAGGTACACGCACGCATTTTAAAGTGAAACTTTTATTACATCGTCTCAAACTTTTTGGTCTGTGTAGCGCATGTCGCGTGTATCGCGGCAGCCGACCGTCACGCGACATGCGCTACACAAAGCAGTGTTCGGAACCGTTCGAACAGTTTCACTTTTACCGTGGTTTCATAAAACCATACAACATTTTTTTTATTTGATTAGTTAGTTTTTTATCAAAAGCAATGTCGTCTGTAGCTTCTTTTAGTAAAATTTTCAAACTTTTAAGTAATTTTCCTGTAGGACCTATTAAAATATGGTGCAAAATTCTAAAGAATTTTAAATTAGATTTTTTACCCTTTACAGAAATATAGATAATGATCACAGATGCAGAACAATAAAAGTGGTAATGATAGATTTATTCTATTTTTATTTTATCTATGGGTTCACTACATGCTCTGTGGTCGTCTGTGGTCTTCACGCGTTTGTCAATAGTCAATCACGAAAGGTCGCCAAAATGGCGACTACGTGTGATTCGAAGGCGCCTCTGCGCCAAGTAAAAAGAGTACAGTTTGGTATATTATCGCCAGATGAAATCGTAAGTATAATAAATTCGTAATTTAGAACTTTAAGACTGGGTTTAAATAATAATTGTAAACCTTTTTACGTCTGGGAAAATATTGTGCAACTAATAATTATTATTCTATCTAATCTATCTATTGAACCTGCGTCGTGTTTTCCTTGCAATGCTACATAAACAACTGTAATACTCTATTCATAACGAAACTTTGTAACTTTTTACTGTATTATTTTAGATTTATATCAAAATAGACTGCATATTTTTGAAAATCATAGTGTTATTATCATTGAGGTGAAATCAGTAATAATTTATATTAAATTTTGCAGCGACGGATGTCAGTTACAGAAGGGGGCATACGCTTCCCTGAAACCATGGAAGGAGGAAGACCTAAGCTGGGTGGCCTCATGGACCCTCGACAAGGGGTGATTGATAGGACATCCAGATGTCAAACCTGCGCTGGTAACATGACTGAATGTCCTGGTCATTTTGGACATATAGACTTGGCAAAGCCAGTGTTCCACATTGGATTTATAACAAAAACCATAAAAATTTTGAGATGTGTCTGCTTTTACTGTTCAAAACTTCTTGTCAGCCCGGTAATAATGTGATTGAATATTAATTACTTTATTTTTGGAATTTGGACAATATCAAAGGAATAATGTTGATGTATTTATTTCAGACAAATCCAAAAATTAAAGAAGTGGTTATGAAATCTAAGGGTCAGCCTCGTAAACGGTTGACATATGTTTATGACTTATGTAAAGGTAAAAATATTTGTGAGGGTGGTGAAGACATGGATATTGGAAAGGAAGGAGAAGAAGGGAAAAGGGGAACAGGGCATGGTGGCTGTGGTCACTACCAGCCATCTATTAGAAGGCAAGGTTTGGATCTTACTGCAGAATGGAAACATGCTAATGAAGACACACAAGAGAAGAAAATAACAATTACGGCAGAAAGAGTTTGGGAAATACTTAAACAGATTACAGGTAATAAAATGAGTTTCATTTGGGAAAAGTGTTTTCTTACTTTATATTATATTCAATTCAAGAGTCATACCATATAATATATATTATACAGGTGAAACGTCAAGGAATTGGCACAAGAATTACAAAATTTTTTAGTAATAGAGATGAAATAAATAATTAATTAATTATTTTAATAATGACTAAGTACATATACCACAATTTTGCCTGATTGCATGATGAATTTGAAATAATTCCAAATTTTGATCATATTTTAATTAGGATTATGATAGCACCATTATTTTGAATGTACAGTTGATAAATTGAATATAAATTGAATGAATAGATAAACTGAATTTTGATCTACTGATGAAGAAAATCATACCCTACATACCTACAAATTATATTTTTAAATTGCTTAAAAAAAGATGATTTTAACAGTTTTTGGGTTTATTGCAATAAATATGAAAAACCTTTCTATTCCTAAAAATATTGTGTATATTTGTAGAACAAAATAAACTGAAAAGGCAAAAATATACACTACATGTTGCAGTTTAACAGATTAAACAGCTCCATCCTAACTACTAAACCTGAATAATATTAAAATGTTGAAATTGATATTTTTGGTTTTATGGCATTCAAATGCTTTATAAATATTAAGGCGAACCGCAATCGCCGGTACAGCCTGAAAATCAGCGCTGCTTTTGTGCAGCATTTTGCTGAGGCTTTATCCGTTTGCCTAATTTTAAGATAAATTGTGTAATGTTTGTCTGTTTTTTTTTGGCAATAAATTTCTTTTCTTTCTTTCTTTCTTTCATATAAATAAGAATAGAAAAAAAAATATTAAAATGATTGACTTGCTGATGTTGCAGCTACATATTTATTTGATTAAAATTTTCATAAAAATTAAAATCTAGTCAGTCACATCTAAATTACACATTATTGTATTTTTTTGTGTGTGTATATGCAAACAAACAAAGAAATACCAATATTATTGTAGATATAAAGTAGGTACATACAGTTAATATAATGGTTGACCAAGTAGTTCAATGATTCAGATCTAAATTATTTGCCTTGCTACTTTTACCTAATCAAGATCTTTGATTCATAACTGATATAGATTTTGTTTATTCATTTATTTTTTACATAATGGTATTAGTTACATTATCAATTTCTTAATACAGCATAGTTTATTGACATTTCTCATCATGTATACTGATGTGTTTTTTTCAATTGTTTCTTTGTAGATGAAGAATCCTTTATCCTTGGTATGGATCCTAAGTTTGCAAGACCAGATTGGATGATTGTAACTGTATTGCCAGTTCCACCACTATCTGTAAGACCTGCTGTTGTTATGTTTGGATCAGCCAAAAATCAAGATGATTTGACACACAAACTTGCTGACATTATTAAAGCTAACAATGAACTGATGAGAAATGAACAGACTGGAGCTGCAGCCCACGTACTTGCAGATAATATTAGAATGTTACAATTTCATGTTGCTACTTTTGTGGATAATGATATGCCAGGAATGCCAAAGTAAGTTTGTGGTGTAAAATAAATTATATTTGGTAATCTCGTTTGATCACTGCATAGTATTGACTATTGAGTATATTTTGTTTATTCTTGAATATTAATAATGTTGATTATTTTTCAGAGCTATGCAGAAATCCGGAAAACCACTTAAAGCTATTAAAGCACGTTTAAAAGGCAAAGAAGGAAGAATTAGAGGGAATCTTATGGGAAAACGAGTCGACTTTTCAGCGCGAACTGTAATCACACCCGATCCCAATTTACGTATTGATCAAGTAGGAGTTCCAAGATCAATAGCTCAAAATTTGACATTCCCTGAATTAGTCACACCTTTCAACATAGACAGAATGCAGGAACTTGTAAGAAGAGGTAATGCACAGTATCCAGGAGCAAAATATATAGTTCGTGACAATGGAGAGAGAATTGATTTAAGGTTTCATCCAAAACCTTCAGATCTTCATTTACAATATGGTTATAAAGTTGAACGTCATTTGAGAGACGATGATTTGGTCATATTCAACCGGCAACCCACGCTACACAAAATGAGTATGATGGGTCATAGAGTTAAAGTATTGCCTTGGTCAACATTCCGTATGAATTTAAGTTGTACATCTCCATATAATGCTGATTTTGATGGAGATGAAATGAATCTTCATGTACCACAATCAATGGAAACCCGTGCCGAGGTTGAGAATATCCACATAACACCCAGACAGATTATTACCCCACAAGCCAATAAGCCTGTCATGGGTATTGTACAAGATACCTTAACAGCTGTAAGAAAAATGACAAAAAGAGATGTCTTCCTTACCAAAGAACAAGTTATGAACCTTCTCATGTTCTTACCCACATGGGATGGTAAAATTCCACAACCTTGTATATTGAAACCAACACCACTTTGGACTGGTAAACAAATTTTCACTTTAATTATTCCTGGAAACGTAAACATGGTTCGAACACATTCCACTCATCCTGATGAGGAAGATGATGGCCCATACAAATGGATTTCACCAGGGGATACAAAAGTTGTTGTTGAACATGGAGAGTTGCTAATGGGTATTTTGTGTAAAAAGTCTTTGGGTGCTTCTGCTGGTTCACTTTTACATATTTGCATGTTGGAGTTAGGCCACGAAACTGCTGGCCGTTTCTATGGTAATATTCAAACAGTAATCAACAACTGGCTACTTCTGGAAGGTCACTCCATTGGTATAGGAGACACTATTGCTGATCCTCAAACATACCAAGAAATCCAACGTGCAATCGTTAAAGCCAAAGACGATGTAATAGAGGTTATTCAAAAAGCGCATAATATGGAGTTGGAGCCTACGCCTGGTAATACATTAAGGCAGACTTTCGAAAATCAAGTGAATCGCATATTGAACGATGCCCGTGACAAAACTGGTGGTTCAGCTAAAAAGTCTCTAACTGAGTACAACAATCTCAAAGCTATGGTGGTGTCTGGTTCTAAAGGATCCAATATTAACATCTCTCAGGTTATTGCTTGTGTAGGACAACAAAACGTTGAAGGTAAACGAATACCATTTGGTTTTCGTAAAAGAACGTTGCCACATTTCATCAAAGATGATTACGGTCCAGAATCCAGAGGATTTGTAGAAAATTCATATCTTGCTGGCTTGACGCCATCAGAGTTTTATTTCCACGCTATGGGTGGTCGTGAGGGTCTTATCGATACTGCTGTAAAAACAGCTGAAACTGGTTATATTCAACGTCGTCTTATAAAGGCTATGGAGTCTGTAATGGTTCATTATGATGGCACAGTTCGTAATTCAGTTGGGCAACTTATCCAATTGCGTTATGGTGAAGACGGATTAGCTGGTGAAACAGTAGAGTTTCAAAATCTACCAACTATCAAATTGTCTAATAAAGCTTTTGAAAAGAAGTTCAAATTCGACCCAACCAATGAAAGATACCTCAAGAGAATTTTCAGTGAAGATATCATTAAAGAACTTACAGAATCGGGCTATGTTATTGCTGATTTAGAAAGTGAATGGGATCAATTAGGCAAAGATAGACAAGTGTTACGTGAAATTTTCCCAAGTGGCGAATCTAAAGTTGTATTGCCTTGTAATTTCAGAAGAATGATTTGGAATGTCCAAAAAATTTTCCATATCAACAAAAGATCACCTACTGACCTGAGTCCCATAAAAGTAATTCAGGGTGTAAAAGATTTATTAAAGAAGTGTGTAATTGTGGCTGGTGAAGATAGACTTTCTAAGCAAGCCAATGAGAATGCCACATTGCTATTCCAATGTCTTGTAAGGTCTACTTTGTGTACCAAATTTGTGTCAGAAGATTATAGGCTTTCAACTGAAGCATTTGAATGGTTGATAGGAGAAATAGAAACTCGTTTCCAACAAGCACAAGTAAATCCTGGTGAAATGGTTGGAGCTTTAGCTGCTCAATCTTTAGGAGAACCAGCTACACAGATGACATTGAATACTTTCCACTTTGCTGGTGTGTCATCCAAAAACGTAACTCTTGGTGTGCCACGTCTTAAGGAAATTATCAATATTTCCAAGAAACCTAAAGCTCCCTCCCTAACCGTTTTCCTTACTGGTGGTGCAGCCAGAGATGCTGAAAAGGCTAAGAACGTTCTATGCCGACTTGAACATACGACACTGCGAAAAGTCACTGCGAATACTGCTATTTACTATGATCCAGACCCACAAAACACTGTTATTGCTGAAGATCAAGAGTTTGTTAATGTGTACTATGAAATGCCTGATTTTGATCCCACTAAAATTTCACCTTGGTTATTACGTATTGAATTAGATCGTAAAAGGATGACTGATAAAAAACTTACTATGGAACAGATTGCAGAAAAAATAAATGCTGGTTTTGGTGATGATCTGAATTGTATTTTCAATGACGATAACGCTGAAAAGCTGGTACTTCGTATAAGGATTATGAACAACGAAGAAAGCAAATTCCAGGATAATGACGAAGAAACCGTTGATAAGATGGAAGATGATATGTTCCTGAGATGTATAGAGGCTAATATGCTTTCTGACATGACACTGCAGGGTATTGAAGCCATTGCAAAAGTGTACATGCATTTACCACAGACTGAAGCTAAAAAACGTATTATTATTACGGAACAGGGTGAATTTAAAGCCATCGCCGAATGGTTGTTGGAAACTGACGGAACATCCCTAATGAAAGTACTTTCTGAACGTGATGTAGATCCAGTGAGGACATTCAGTAACGATATTTGTGAAATTTTCCAAGTTTTGGGTATAGAGGCTGTACGTAAATCTGTGGAGAAAGAAATGAACGCTGTGTTACAATTTTACGGTCTATACGTAAACTATCGCCACTTGGCTTTGCTTTGTGACGTAATGACTGCTAAAGGTCATCTTATGGCTATCACACGTCACGGTATTAACAGACAAGACACTGGCGCCTTGATGAGATGTTCTTTTGAGGAAACAGTAGATGTACTATTAGATGCAGCAAGCCATGCTGAGGTGGATCCTATGAGAGGAGTATCGGAAAACATCATTATGGGACAACTTCCAAGAATGGGAACAGGTAAATGATATTTATTTTTTTAATTTTATATTCAAACAGAAATTTAATTATAATAATGTTATCTCATGTCTTTTAAAACATCATATTATAATGTTTTACTTGTTTTAATATGTCAGATTAATAATTATTAATTATAAACCATTTATTTTAGGATGCTTTGATTTATTGCTTGATGCTGAGAAATGTAAACATGGAATGGAGATGGGCGGTCTCGGTGTTGGTATGGGAGTCGGCGGTGGAATGTTCTTTGGAGTTGGTACACCTTCCATGACTCCCTTGATGACTCCATGGTCAAATCAAAACACGCCCGGATATGGAAGCAGCGTTTGGTCTCCTGGTCAAGGTAAAATATATTTTCTTTCATGTATTTAAAATAAGTAGTTAACATATATTAAATCTTTGAAGTAGCTCAATTTGATCTTGATCAAAATCACATTTTATAAAGCTTATTGAAAGCTCACTTAATTGAAAATACTTTTGTTAAACATACCTAAATATAAACATTTTATTATTAATTTTCCTTACAATCTGAAGGTATATCTTGATAAATAAATAAATGAACATATATTAATAACTAATGTTATTCTTTTCAGTCGGCAGCAGCATGACACCGGGGCCATCATTTTCACCATCGGGCGCATCGGACGCGTCGGGCATGTCCCCGTCGTACAGCGCGTGGTCTCCGCAGCCCGGCTCGCCCGGCTCCCCCGGCGCTCCGCTCTCCCCATACGCGTCTCCCGCGGGAGCTTCGCCATCTTACTCCCCCACCAGCCCCATATACGTCGGCGCTTCGCCCAGCCTCACGCCTACGTCACAAAACTACTCTCCCACGAGCCCGTCCTACTCGCCCACGTCGACGCACTACTCCCCGACCTCGCCGATCTACACCCCGACCTCACCCAGTTATTCTCCGACTTCTCCGGGCTATTCGCCGACGTCACCGTCCTATTCACCGACTTCGCCGAGCTATTCGCCGACGTCGCCGAGTTATTCACCTACGAGTCCGGCGTACTCACCCACATCGCCCAGTTATTCGCCGACATCACCGAGCTACTCGCCGACCAGTTCGTCTTATTCGCCCACAAGTCCGTCTTTCTCCCCTACGAGCAGGGTGTACTCGCCCACGTCTCCCGCTTACTCTCCGTCGTCTCCTAGCTATTCCCCTAACGGCCCGGTGTACAGTCCAGCATCGCACAGCTATTCTCCATCGTCACCCAATTACACGCCGGCTTCTCCGGCATATTCGCCTACGAGTCACTCGTACTCTCCTACATCGCCACAGTATTCCCCGACCTCGCCCAGCTACTCACCGTCCTCTCCGAAGTACTCACCGCCGTCTCCAAAGTATTCGCCGACATCTCCTTCCTTATCGGGAGGAAGCCCGACTTATTCGAGCCCCCAATATTCTCCCACGAGTCCACAATATTCACCGAGTCCAGCTTATTCTCCATCTTCCCCGCAGCACTCTGGCAGTACTCATTATTCACCGTCATCTCCAAACTACTCGCCTTCGTCGCCGAACTATTCGTCGCCAGGCTACTCGCCATCTTCCACCAAGTATTCCCCGACGTCGCCCACATTCACGCCCACTTCTCACAATTATTCCCCGCTATCTCCCGCTTACTCGCCGTCATCGGGCGGTCCTTCATCATATTCTCCTACTTCTCCTACTTTTACACCTACATCGCCTACATATGATGATGGTGATGATTAAACTTGAAAAATATTTTAAGTTAGTTAAAAATATGACACTAAGCACACAAATATTTTATTGTTATTTGGGTATTTTTATTTTTTCATTATATAGAGTAAGTTTCATGTACAATATTGAGTAATATTCACAAGGACTTTATGACACCATTTTTCCCGTTCCCAAAGTTATCAGCATCTGGTTGCCATTTCCCTGTAATAATAATTACTCGATGAATAAAGATCGTCATGATAATCATAATTATTTATAAGTATTACTTTTGTTATATTTTAAGGAATTATAAAAATATTTGATCTATTTTGAATAAAAAAAAAATAATACAAAACCTCTTGACAAGTTATAAAAATATCTAAAATGTACTCTGAATAAACACACAGTGGTTAAGACTGTAACCATTATTAGTTATTACTTATTAGGCCATAAAAATAAATGTTAATTAGTACGTGTTTCAAAATAAAGAATTTGTAATAATGGATCTTGTTTTGTTTTTTTTTTAAACTTTGTTCTTGGTTTGTTATATAATTCCGAAATAAAAAATATTTTTAATCATCAATACCAATATGTATAGTAATAGGGCTGCCTTCGGCAACATGGATAACACTTCTATATCTATAAGCAGTGGCAGTTTCAATTTTTGAAATGTGTCTTGTCTATGTGATTGGTTATTTGGTTCATACTAATTGAATAATATCTTTGATTTCATCCTGTTTTTCATTATTATTTAAAATCTTGTTCAGCTTTTGAACAGGTTATGTATTGATTTATACTAGAAATAAATTAACAGGAAAGGATAGGTAGAGAAAAACACTATAATATCATAATAAAAGCCCACTGCAGTGTTGTACAGTTTAATATCATTCTAAGTACATAATAATATGATTTAAATATCCCATGGAATAAATCTTATTTGTGAGCAAAAAAATTAACATATTGTTAGACGTAACTCTCAATATTTTTCGAATGAATAGTTGTCAATAAATATAGTTGTCACTATTTCCTGTCTGAACATGCCTAGCTGTCGAATACTATAAAATGCCGCTTTCCTTTGACTCGTGGCGCATACGTACGTTGTTTATACGACGTTCGACCCAACTACCCTCACTTTGCTAATAGTCGTTGACTTGCTATCAACTTCCTACATCAATTAGGTAGCTGTGCAGAATCGCAGTACATTCTTATTACATTCAAACTAATATTTAACCCGGCCTCGCGTATAATTTCTAACAAAACAATGACTTTACTTTTTTATTTGTTAGCTGAATTTGAAAGATAACGGCATTAAACGTTATTAGACAATATAAGTACAATATATTGTGATGAACATAATTTCTGGATACACCTACTTTGTAGTGGTGGCCTGATAATAACTAATTATCTGTTTATAGAAGGCTGGATTTGGTTTGAGCTGTGTATCTTTGATATAAGTAGGTAGGTACCTAAAATTTGCAGTACTTAATCCTAATTTTAACCAAATACTATGGGCAGCACCTAAGTTTAGTTGTTAGAATTAGGTAGATAAATTTTAGCGTAACGTCTCTATTATTATAATAAATTTATTTGTAGGAAAATATGTGAGAAATAATATAATTAATATAATTAAATTTCTGATAAAAAAATTGGTTGTTTGTAAGGTAGGTTTACGATCGAGATGTTTACGTGATAACTTAATGCAGTGGCAGCGCTCAAGATGAGACGGGAGATCGGTCCGTCTCTCTCTCGTTATACCTGCGATCGCGCTCGTGAGGTTTTGGTGTGACACAAGTTTCTGAACATGTCACCCGACTAAAACGATTTTAAAAACGTTATCACGGTAAAAACAACAGCATTTCGGCGCGTAAGTGAAATGTTATACTTACATTAATTACGCTGTATAGTACAGACTACTGTCGACTAAATAAAATTCCATTCTATCCTAAAACACATTAACAAGGAAGACAAATCTATTGTAAGTAGGTATAACCTATAAATTAATATAAAAACAAACAACATTTATTATTATCTTCTTTAGGTAGGTACTTTTATTATATTTAAATTTTATTTTATAATACCGGCGATGGCAATTCAAGTGTAAATGCATAAGTAGGTACTTAGTAAATGCAATGAAATCAAAATTGTATAAAATCTAATTTCGTTGCTGTTATAACGAAGCCAAGAGTAACTAGTTTGGTACCTACCAATGGTACCTATTAGTATTTAGCGGAACTCTATAATCACAGAGTACCCAACAACTTTATGTTTAAATCGAAGCAACAGAATAAAGAAAATATCATTCTTATTATTAAGGTTTTTATTTGGTTTAGATCAAGGTTTAGATAGATGCTTCACCAGAATTGTCACCACTGACGCCTTAATTATATCTAAATTAACACTCGAAAATCTACTTGATATCCAATTTGACAAAGTATAAAATTACATAAAGTTGTCACGGTGGATTCTTTTAATAAAACGAACACAGCCATTTCATAATTCTATCAGTTACTTTTAAAACTACTTATGTTAGGTACACAGCTAAGCGCTAAGGGTATTCAATATATTCAAAATTTGGTATCTAAAAACACACTTTAATGTCATACACACAAATAACAATATATTTGAGCCCTTTACATCGCGAAATTTAAGTTAAGCGAAGATTTAATAGATTTGATTGATTGAGCATAAATTTTACGAATTCAAACATGTTAACAAAGAATTAGTTTTTTTTTAATAAGTATAGAACAATAGTAAATATAATCAAATAATAAAACAAATATCATCACTAATTTTAGTTTACATTTTTCAGTAGCTTGTTGTATGATCATGATTATTAGATAATATTATTACCTACATTTAAACTTAATTTTATTGTTGTCAACTCGTCACTTAGTAAGCGATAAGAAATAATATTACCTAGCATGACTTATAATCATTGAGATATACATTTATGGAGACGACACCGCCTACATCACTTATGTTCCGCTCAACATACGCCATATTATGGCGTATGTTGAGCGGTTTTTTTAATGGTTTTAAAGTGAAACGCATCAAATATGCCTTCGTGTGTGTTACGATATTGCACAAATAATACGGAAATGTGCAAAGGAATAACTTTCATCGGTTTGAACCTAACTAGATAATAATTTTTAAAACTTAGTTAGAGCAAAAAAATGGCGCACAGATTTTGTTCGTGGTGTCTCCTCCATACGTATAGTAATACTAGCCGATCCGCGCGGTTTCACCCCCGTGGCTCTTCTCCTGTTGGTCGTAGCGTGATGGTATATAGCCTATAGCCTTCCTCGATAAATGAGCTATCTAACACCGAAAGAATTTTTCAAATCGGACCAGTGGTTCCCGAGATTAGCGCGTTCAAACAAACAAACAAACTCTTTAGCTTTATAATATTAGTATAGATTATCTCAATGCTTATAATAAATCTATTTTTTTAGATATATTTTCAAATTTATTTATAGCCATATTATCCAAGCGTTGGAATTTGAAGTTTTATTTTCCTCTGTAGATTTCGATGATTCGGTCTTGATCAACGTATTCAAAGATATGTGGGGCGTCCATTAATATTCCAACAGTACCGGCTGTCGTCACTAAGAAAAATATGTAGAGCTGAAGTCTATCGATTACCATTGCGACGTATTTCCAATCTTCTCGAGTCTAAAATAAATAATGAAAATTAAACAACCTCTTACTACATTTCCTATAAGTTTTTTTTTATATTCAACGGTATTTCTTTACCTGGATGTAAAGGTCTTCGTTTCGTAAGTGTTCTGCGATGAATTCAACAGCCTCAGTCGCTTTAGCCGCTTCAGGTGATAATAGTAATGAATCGGAGCTCTCCGACTCCCGTCTCTCTCCAAGTCCAAGGCCGCCGAGAGCGCCAAGCCCACCGAGGGCTCCAACCTCTCCCCCTCCACCAGCAGCTCGACTTATCTTGCAATTTGGGTGATGTAAATCTGATAACTCCATTGCTTCCATTTTACTTTGCTTCGCTCCGATGGCGCTGTTGATAATTAAATACGAGTTTGTACTTTTTCATATACATGATGGATAAATGATGGAGAACTGCCTACTGTGGAAAAAAACTATTGATAACGTTTAAGTACGCATTATAATAGTAATATTTTAAGTAGAAATTTACTCTTTTACACGGTATATTTAATTTATAACAAACCTTATATGTTTTGGTAAATCATGAGGAGCAGCAGCGTGCGGTGGTGCCCCCATTCCAGGCATTTCCATCATCCATCTGAGTCGCGTCTTACGGGGTCGTCGCATTATTAAAAGAGTCGGTAAATAGTTTAGGAAGACGCTGCGTATCCAAAGAGGCATTCTGCAAGGTTTATATTTTTTTGTAACTGAAATGTACATAATATTTAATGTCATCAAACAACATACTTTGAATGATGTTTACCTGTGCGTTCTTGGGCCTCGGAAATTCCAGTTAATAATAATTACTGTGACGAGAATACTCACAGTATTCATAATAAATGTAAACAACAAATATTTGGCAATAAGTGGAAGCACTAGAGACGTCGGTGGAAGAATCTTTGACACAAGCAATAGGAACACAACCAACGATAGAAGAATACTGATACCCAGGGTTACCTAAAACAAAAGAAGGTGGTAAATAAACATATAGTTAGTTAAGTACTTAAGTTGTATTAAAATTTAAAACGAAAAGCTTTAAATTTATACCAACCTTTTCTCCGGCTTCAGCAGGCAGGTAAAATACAAGAACGCAGAGGAATGAGATTAGCACAGTTGGCAAAATTAAATTAACGGTATAAAATAGAGTTTTCCTTCTTATGATTATGTAAAAGGTAATATCGGTTTCCGTTGGATGGTTGCCTTCATAAATATTCAAATAAGCGGGTACTTCTATTATATCCCAGGTTCCAGATTTCCAGTAATCAGAAAGATCGACAAAGTTTTTATTGTTGTATAGTGCAAGGGATACTTGATCGCCATTGAAAGTCCAAGAGCCAAATTTCATAATGCATGTTTGTTGGTCAAATGGAAAATAGGTAACATCAATTGTACATGAGCTCTGCAAAAAAATTGTTTATTTATTTGTATAGGTATTCCATAAATTAAAATCTTATTCAAAACTTTTTCATGCGTAATAATTTTTTGATGTAATTTGGTGATGATATGGAAATATCGAATTATATAAGTATAGCAGCTTTATATGGAAGCTACTGATTACCTGATAAATAGCCGGTGGTACCCAAAGAACTTCTCCATTTGGATAAATTAGCACGTTGGATTTATAACGGACTTCATAGTTGCCATCGGCGCTAAAAAATGAAATAATTTTGTAAATATTTAATTAAATGTAAACATTTACACTACAATGGTATTTTCTTAATTGATTTACTATTCTTTAGATTTTAAAAGAATGAAGGCAGTGCATTACAAAACTTTACAGTGGCAGTACATTACTGAACCATGACATAATATTATGTTGTTAAATTATTATGTTTCAGAATATTTGTAACACTTACTTGTTGAAAAGTACTATATCCGGTTTCCAAACTTTATCAGGAGGTAATCGAAGTACTCCGATGCCACCATAATCAGCTTCATCCCACATTAATTGGTAGTCCATCCATACTAAACGCAGCCATACATTTGATTTCATGATTTGATTTTTCTCGTTCTGTAAAAAATGTCAATTATAATTATTCAATAAATTATAATATGTATCTATCATAATCTTATCTTAACGTTGCGATCGTGATGTTCGGATGTCGTCATAATTAGCTTTTTAAATTTCAACAGGAAGAAGGACCAGTTTCAAACTTGAATGATGTGGGATGCAATATTTTTTTACTTACAACATTAATGAGTTGAACAAAGGCAAGGCCAAAGCGAACGTCTACTTTTTGCGTCATGTTCTGGACAGGTCGGATGAGTTTGTTGTACCCGCGAAAAAGATCGCGGACCAACCGCTCCTCGTCCTCCGAACACCATCCTGTAAAATTACAATTCATTATTATTCTATTAGTAGGTAATTGTATGCACTATGCACTTTGATTAAAAAAAAAAAACTTCAGACTGGAAACAATCTTAAGCTCATAAATAAACATTGCTTTGACTTTTGTTATTTACCAAACATTATCTTATTTAATCTAACTTTGGAAGTTATTGTAATTCTTGTCAATAGATTATCACATAATTGAATGAATACCTAGATTGGTATCATCAGTGGTAGTTGCCACTGAAGAAGTTAAAGAAGACGAAGAAGTTATCTATACACATTTTAAATATATAGGTACTATAAAATGAAGGAAGAATTTATGTGGGTCACAACTCGCAATGTTTTAAAAATTCACACCATTTGATGCTGCAGCCACGGCAGATCAATAGGGAGCAAAACGTAAGATTAAGTGTACATAGATCAATTCATGTTCAATTCAAGGACTAAAAGAAAATGAGTTCTTTAAATATTGAAAAAGTGAAAGTGCTAATTATACAAAGTAAGTATTTCGTAAAATTTGGTGTTCTGTTATTAAGATTTAATATTGTTATGGACTGCAATATAATTATTTATGTTTGTAGGATTTTTATATCCTAATTATTTAAAACACAGATTTAATAATCATAAATCAAGCATATAATCAGAACCTACAATGTACATATTACCTACTCTTATTCTAATTTTTCCGTTTCACATTTCAATATTGGTGTTGAATTTCATGAAATCAATGTTTATTAGGAAGAGGATACTTTATATTTAGGATTTCATTTCATACATCAAAAATAATATAGTAACATATGTAAGTACCTGTATAAAGTGCGGCTAAGAGAGCTAACGCGAGCAAGGGGGCACGCGAGCCCGCCAACATGGCGCTGGCCACTGCCGCACGCGGCC